>ML877132.1:4677-18007 GCA_009831015.1 Picea engelmannii | reverse complement strand
ACCTCGGACCAATTACCTCATGGAGCAAGAGCTTTTTCTGATGCAAGCCCAGGCCGGTAGTGATGGAGGCTGGTACTGCTGACAGGACAAGTCTGGCTGAGAAGAAGAAAAGATGGGCCCTCAAGGGCCATGCTCAAGTCAATCTGCTCTCGTACTCCATGTCTGGGATCATATGGGCCTCGAGACATGATCTCCTAGTTATCCCTAGATATCGGGGATAACAAGTCTCAATGAAAGACTTTTCCTTAAGGCATTCCAAATGAAACCCTTGAAGCCAACCTACAAGATCTAACACAATGGCATGCATACAATAGATAATATGGACGGTTAAGCTAACAAGATGAAATACTTGCACCTTATCTAACTAACCAACATATATAGATCTACAAGACTACTCTTTGCAAGATCTACTCAAATAAAATACTTTACCTAAGATCTACCTATGCATCCATCATATTAAACCAAAACAATGTTACCTCATGTGTTGTAAGAACCAAAACACTTGTAGCTCTTCCCAAAATCCTCGAAAGTTTCTCCTTATTATTACTCAACAAAGTGGATATTGGAGAAATACTTGCTCCAAAACCCTAAGAGCCAAAGGATGGAAATGATGGAACAATGAGAGAGAGAGAGAGAGAGTGGAAAATCAAGTAGCATAACAGTAGCTCAAGATATGGTGAGTTGGGAGTGAGGAAAGAGATTTATTTATACTTGGAGAGACAAACCTATCTCTCTTGGATCAATGCCAAGTGTCCACCACCAAGCATAAGCGTAGATCTCAAGGCTAGGGCACACCATCTAGGGTTTAGATCATAGATCTAGGGTGTAGATGGGTGTGGGAGGGTTGGGATCAAGCAAAAGTGTAGTGGAAGGCTATGGAAAAGTGTGCCAAGGGATATATTTAGTCTCCCCTTAATTTTTTCATTATTTTTTTGCTTTTTGGAGACTTTCTAGAAGGGAGGCACACCCCTCTAGGCAAAGTGACGTTTTTGCTTAATGGCTAGGTTGGGGGGTGATGTGAGGGTTGGAAAAGGTTAGGAAAAATCTCTCTCACCTTTATCCATCTTTACATCATCCTCTAACTCATTATTACAAAATTACATTTTTGCTATGTTTGGACTTTAGTAATTAAAATTGTTGTTTTTGACTGATTGACGCTCCGGGTGGACAAACCCATAGCAAAAGTTGTCCGACCGAGCTGAAACTTGGTCCATGGATGTAGGGGGTGCTATTTCATTTCTTTTGAGCACAAATACCCCTATCAAAAGTCCAAGGACCTAGTTTTTACAATTTTTGCTCAAAAATAATTAATTAATTAAATAATTAAACCTCCAAACTTCGGGAAATTTAATTAAAAAAAACTAACTTAGATTCTATGGAATTCCGCGAAATTTTCTAAGATGTTTTGCATGGTCATTTACAATGATTGCCTATAATAGTTATCAAAAGATAAGCCCACTAGAACGTCGTTCACCACTTTGGAGAAATTATTGCAAGTGTGAGGGAAAAACTCAAGGGAAATCAATAAGGCTGAAAAGCCCAATTGATAACCCGAGGATGAAAAACCGTCGGTGAAAGGAACTCTCCCAGTGAACCGATCCCAAGGGAACTCACCTGGACATGACTCATGCAGACCTATTACATTATTGACCCACGCAGGGGTGAGGAAATTCCAGTTACAAAAAGAAGTGCTGGGGCCAAACATGCCCTGTAGAACCAAAAGTCTTCAACAAATTTGCATCTGATGATGCATCTCTTCATGGCACATGGAGTTGACCACCTATGTTGGAGAGGCAGTCAACACTGGGCAGGTACACTTAAATTACCTTTTGCTTCATCTCAATAAAACCTTGAAACTTCTGATCCGAGTGACCTCTGAGAGGGGTGGGACTTTCTCATAACTCTTACCTTAGCCTTCTCAAAACCCCCAGGTCACTGGGGACGTTTCCCCTGGGGTACTATTCCTAAATAAAAAGAGGTGTCCTATTAAGGTGACAGTGATAGGTCATCCTCCTTGTTACGCCAATTTAGTATCCACTTGCCTTTGGCTTTGGGCAAGTACAAATGTGCGCCATAACAAGGCCTAGGTTATGGGAACAAAATTCTGACTGAAAGTATTAGGATAAGTGTTTTGAACATACAATCCCTCCATGGACTATGTATTGGAGTTCAAATGTATCGAAGAGAACAGTAGAAACAATCACAGTAGCAAGATCGACTACATTTTCTCCGAAGTGGCTATCATGTCAAAATGTCAACGGTGATCAAACCTCTGAGTTGGAGGTGTTTATGGACAGGATACAAAATGTACCATGTATTGGAGTCGAAAACTCTGGAAGAGGGGAACAAAGGCAATCCTAGAAGCAAGATCGACTATTTTTTCTCCGAAGTTATGTTCAATCAAAACATCAAATGTGATAAAAACTCTGTTTTGGAGGTGTTTATGGAGCTCTAATCTGTAAGTGTTTAGTCTAGCACAATAGTTTTACAAATTCCAATAATTCAAGGTAGAAAGAGAGGAAAAAACCTGTCTAATAATATTCGTTGTATCCAGGAAACAGCTGTGGAAGATTATTTGAAGACTAATCATGAGAAGACACAAGCTTGACCTGAATCTAATTTTCAATATGAAATTTAGATCTCTGCAAAGTTTGACAGTTAAGGGCTCTAATCTCAAGGTTCTATAAGATTGAGAATTTTGAGCCCAATACGTGTCTCTGTCGTTACTCCAGAGGCCTCCAATTCCAGTCTGCAGACTGGATTTGATATGCCGAATATTGCTCAAGGCTTTTTGGGCTGTTATGAAGCTAAAACATTATTTCTCAGAAAGCTAGTGGTGACTAGCAAATGGCAATTCTAAGCACCTACATTCTTGTTACCACGACAATTTTGAAGATCTTGTACAAGTTGGCCATTCTGGGATTGTTTCTCAACTGATCTTGCATGAATCCTTAACATACTGTTTGCATATGTAACACATTCTCCATCAAGGTCAAATTTTGTGAAAACTTCCACCTTTGAGATGGCGTTGTCTAAGTGTTAACTAAAATGCCCTACCCTAGCTGGAATCTAGTAAATCACAGAACTGTAATATCTGAAGGATCAGTTGTTGGATTATGCATTTTTGACGATCTGAGTGGATTCAGAGACCCCCAAAACCTGTTCAACCGCATTTATGAAGTAGTGAAATTGCATCTTTGGTGTGGTGAGATTCCAGTGTAAGATTTCCTGCCAAATGCATGCCAGAAGAATCACTGGGAAAAGAAGAAAAATGCCAGAAATTGGGGCATTTTAGTAAATGCTGAGCCCACACCCTTTTGAGACAGTCTAGTTGCATTTTCTTGGTTGGACTGATGAATAATTTGGGAGAGATCTCCATATGTATCCATGCTTTGTTATTTGAATTCCTTTTGAAAATAACTGAACTAGGGGTTTTGAGCTGTTAAAACTTAATACATTGCCTTGAGATTTTTATCAGAATCTGCTTCAAAGAATCCTGACTTTTCTAACGGTTATGCAGTATGATTTTTGGTCCCATTGACCTATTTTGGTCATCAGTGGATACAACTTTAATTTCATCCCAGTTCTATGTCTATGCCTATCATTGACATGGTTCTGTTCTTTTCCGGCATTGAACCTAGGGATGATTAATTTCTTGTGATTATATGTTCTGTTCATGTCCAGTTTTGAACCAAGGGACGAATAAAAGCCTATTCTTGTAATATGCATTCTTTATTTTTGTGTTAATTAACTATCTTGTTTATTAAGATGTTCAAAGTGTATCAAAACTGATTCTTATTTTTTTTGCAGGAACCCAAAATTAATACATATGTTGAGTTCAGGGATGACGTGCTACCACGTGTGAAAGACCTTGGCTACAATGCTGTCCAACTCATGGCCATTCAAGAACATGCTTACTATGCTAGCTTTGGGTTCTTCCTTATCTCTTTACTTGTTACTTTTTAAGTAATCTTCTCATGAAATTTCCCTTTGGAACTTGGACACTTGCTTATGTAATAAAATATTAAGAATATCGTCTCTTCATGGTATGTTCAGTGTTGTGTGATTGAGGGAGGTAAAGTCTACCAACAATGTCGTGTACTGCCACATGGAAACTCCACATCTCTTCTATGATCTAGTCAGTGCACCTTTTTTCTTTCTATTTTAAATCTAGGAATACCTTGTAAATTGAGGTACATGTCCAAAAAGGAGTTTGTTTGCTTCCCATCTTGAGCTCACCCAGAATCACATCAGTAAAAAGAGAATAAGTGATGACCATTTATCCTTGACCATTGGAGGAGGGACTTCGTGGGACATTTGAGATGGCCATATAACTTTCTTTATGGGTATAGGCTTGTCCATTGTGTAAACAATATTGGACATAGTCTTTACATACCTGTAGTTGTATGAGTAAAACTGAAATATATGCTAACAATATAAACATCTCTCTTTGTTGTGCCTTGTGTTTTATGCAAGGAGAACAGGTCTGTAATATTTTTTTTTTTCTTCTTCTGGTTATGTTGTTGCAAACTTAAATATGTAGGTATTTCAACGTTTCTTGGAGCTCTAGCTGCATGCCTTTGCAAGCTTAATTACTTTGAACCTTGCATATTGCTTTATTGTTTGAAGTATCATATGACTTGTGCTACCGTGCTGATTCAATTTTAAAGAAAATATATTAAGGTTAATGTTAGCATCTTTAAGTTTCAAATATATATTGTTGATTTTTATGTTGAATGTTTTTACAGGTACCATGTCACAAATTGTTTTGCTGTTAGTAGTCGCTGCGGGACCCCAGATGATCTAAAATCTCTCATTGACAGAGCCCACGAGTTGGATCTTGTTGTCCTTATGGATATTGTGCACAGGTGTTGTTTATGGAAGTTGTCTTTCTGTTTTCCTTTTTAAAAAAAAATTCATCTCACCTAAGAACTTCAGAAATTCTGCTCATCACAAATTTTGGGAGTTAACATATTTTACACATCAGTAAAATTTTGGAGACTAGCTGTAAGTGGATATGTTTTGTTCGTAATATTTTTTGTAGCATGTGTGTAGCTAAGAAACAGGATATACCCCTTTACCCCATTGTATACCGTTTCTGCATATCAGACACGTGGATACATGGGATAATTTGGCCCCACGTGTATGACATGCCTTGGATATGTGCCCAGTGCCGGATATGTGTCTGATGTGTGCCGGACACGTGAGACCCATGTGTCCCTGTTTGTCTGATATATCGGCTTGAAAGTCTGCACTCAAAAGCAAATTTTAGGGTTTATTTTGCTCTTTAAAGGCACAGTTTGGCCCAGATGTCAATCATCTTTCAACCACAGAGGCAAATATAGTGTGGAGGTTAACTTATCTTTGAGATTCTTGGCGTTTGGTGCAAGATAAATCTGCACTTCATTTTCTGAGTTTTGTTACAGCTGAGTGTTCTACCACCAAAAACATGGCTTAATCATCAAGGAATTATACTGAAAAGAATGCGGAAAATGTTCATGTTGGTGTTCCTCCTTCCTCTCCATGATTGAAGTGATATTGCTGCTGTTGTTTGTGCTCCGTCTGCTGCAAGTGGAGCAGCCATTGGTGGAAATAAATATCCAACAGGCAGAGAAGTTAATTAAGAGAGAAATACCCGCTTTGGAAATATGTAACCAAAAGACAGTGCCCGGGGGTAAGGGTTGTGGAAACTGCTATTGGACATTCTTGTTCTGCAAGGTTGAATTTAAGAGTACCTACTTCTGTGTGAAGGGCCATTTGTTGGGCCTAACGAGAGGGATTGGAGCATGTCCAGGTGTTAGTATGAGTCAAAGAAAAAGCATGGTAGGCAAATGTGGCAGCAACATGCCAGTGATATTGAGATGATGATTGATGTGTAAATGGTAGGCTTATATTGCAGGCAGTCCATTTCGCCAACACGAATCCTTGAACAATTTGTTTTACAATTCTATCACGCTATCCTTTAAGTATAGTGGTGACCTTCAACTTGAAAGCCTGTAACTTGAGATTTCCTCTGTGTGGTGGCTTATTTTCCCTTACAGCAGGGTCATACTGTGATGAGTAGACCATAGGTCGTTTTTTCTGTTCATACTCTCATTGGGAGCTGAACTGGAGCTGAAATGTAGTCATTTTTGTGGGCTCTTTGTTGTAATAATTGGTGTGCATATCTGAAAATTGTATGTGGCACTGAACTCTAAATTATCTCTTGAGAATGACATGAAATCGACCAACAGTAACCCATATTTAACACAGCAACAAACAAAGTTTATATTGTGGGGTTTAAGGTGTGACTGCAATGTGTTTGAATAAACTTTTGCCTCAGAAAATAGTTACAGCCAACAGCAGAAAGGTTCATCAGTAGAGAGTGGGTATTTTACTAACTGTTTGACGAAAACATCTGCACTGTTGAACTAAGTGAAAATCCAAGAAAAAATTGGTTGGGCTATTACAGTGGTATCAAAGCCTCAATCCTGCCAGCTTGAGGGGGTTTGTGGTTACATGAGGCAAGGAGACAGGGAATATATCACTTACAGAAGTAGAAGACAACATGAAGAATACTCGTAATATTCTTGCACAGGGGCGACAATAGTTGATGCACGCTATGGCAAGCCATCAAAACAATGCAGGGACCAATGGAGCTAGTGGTTCAAACTTCAAAGGGGAAGCAAACAAGACAACAAGAGCAAGACGATGAGTTTACAAATTGTTTGAGGGAATATATGGCGCTTAGTGAGGCATTTCAATCAGCCATGTCATTCAAGGATTTTTGCACCCTCAAACATCCTGAGTGGTATGAACCCCAAGGATCAATGGACAACAAGGTGAAGGTGTGAAGGAAAAAGGTACTAGTTTTTGAAGATTCCGATATTTCTAAAAATGAGGAAAATGTTGACTCTTCATATGTTTCTTCTCTTGCAAATGAGCACATGGATGCTCATGAGGCCTTAGAACCTGAAGCCACAAAGGAGATTTGGGTAGATAAGGAAGAAGATAGCGTTGATACAGTTTATTTCTAGTGGAGTGACAGTGTGGTTTGGGATGAGGAGCCAATTGATGACACTGTGATCTGTGATGAAGAAGAAGCAAATGTTGCTGATGGTATCGGGGACACAAGTCTCTTTGATGTTAACTTAGAGACCATCTTTGATAGGCCTTGTGGAGAAAAGAGTTTCCTTGATGAAGCGATGCTTGATCAGGACGCTATCCCACCTTTTGGAGATTGCATGGTATCATCTAGTGAGCCAATTGGTTTTGATGAGGGTAGTGTTCTTACAGTGGACAACAAAATAGAAAATCAATGGTGGGACAACCCATGCCACTATGATGAATATGAAGAAAGGCCTTCAGCAACGTAGGACTTGAAGGACTAGTTATTGGTCACAAAGGAGCAGATTGTACAAGTGTTGACGAGGGCAAGTGGTACTCATAAGTTCATTGAAGATATTATTGGGAAACCCAGATGGAGGAGAGACAAAAATGAGTTACAGGTAGAGTCACTAGTGCACAATTACACATCATTAAAGAAGCACTAGAGGAGATGAAATCTGATTACTTGCAGCTGCTATTCATGGATAGGGACCTTTCTCTTAGGTTCGTTGAAGACAAGGAAAGGGAGGCTGAGGAGCTTCGTTACCAGTTGAGTTTGGCACACTTTTCATCATTAACAACAACAAAGATTCCATCTTCTTTGGCAACCGTGACACATGAGGGCGTGAGTGGCACTCATGATTTGAGGGAGGAGCCTCTTGAGATGATCCCGCAGAAGGAGCATTTAGAGTTGCAGGAGCTTAAGGAGGATTTTGACAATGCTCTTGATTTGCACTGTGGGGATCACGAGCCATTTCTTTTGGAGATCCCACTAAAGGATCAAGGCTTGGCTATGGAGGAGATAGTTGAGCTCATTCCTTGTGGAGCAACCCGCAAGGAAACATATACATACCTGGATGGGGTGGACAGGTACATGACAGACACGGGCACACTCTCGGATACATGTTTAGGTAGAGTGGTAGATACAATAGCGCCTATAGGATACAGGATGGTATAGGACGATTCAATGATAGACATCAATATGCATGGGTATTCATTGGCACACGGTAGTGTACAATGGAGTTTTGGGGCGTTTCTTCTAGCAAGACATCCTGATAGAGTCCTCAAGCATACCATTGAGTTGAGGTTACCCAAGATCGGTGAGTGGATGGGTGAGCCTCAGGGATCAACATAACTTCATCCGGGATATCACCAGATGAGCACTGGGGAGCAGGATACTCACAGGTCTGCTTCCAGACTTCCTTATGATTGCTTGGTCATGCCCTTGGGGTGGACCAACGCACTAGTCACTTTCCAGTCTTGCAGGCAGTGGCAGAGGCATCTAGAGCTGTTATTTGATGCCCTCGTTATACACATCAATACATGGGAGGTTTACCTAAGTCAGTTGGATGAGATAGGTGGCACTGTAGCTATGATAGAGGTCTTTCATTTGGACTAGGTGATCAATAGCCAGAGTGCATAGGAGGAGATCCAGGCTCTGTTAGATCGGTTCACGGGGATTTCAGCAGGCATTGGGAGTGATGGACTTCCAATTTGGTGGTGGGATCCTGGCATTCATCAGAGTGATAGACTGCTTCAGACGATGATGATGACCAACAGAGCTAAAGCAGTGATTGAACTACGCCATTGCGGGGATGTTGTGAGAGGAGTTGTGGAGTTCTTTTCCATACGAGGAGGTAGATTGTCCCTCACGATACCCTGGATCGAGTATAAACTTGGATTGAAAGCTTTTGACTTCACTGAGATGCTTTGGCTGAGTATGATTCATGATAGCGTGTACCCGGGGACTGCAATGTTTCCAAAGATTTCTTTTGGGATGCTGAGGATTGGTTGCTCGGAGGAGTGGTCATCTGAGGAGTCGATCGAGTTTACACAAGTCGTGGTTTACTAGGAGCAGTCAGGTGGATTATTGTATTAGCACCTTGCAGATCAGTGCTATGAGCAGAGAGTGTTTCACATCATCCAGGAAGACCCAAGAGAGGTTTGCAGGGAGGGGCTTTACAGACGATATGTTGGGAGATATGGGGGAGTGTACGACTTATCAGTAGAGCACGTCGGGGAACACTCATCACAGAGGATTGATGCAGTCTTTGGCCATTTTGGGGCGAGAGGGGGAGAGCATATTGACAGATTGCATCATAGGTTTGCCGAGAATACAATGGGAAAATATTATCTATGCAGCGATTGACCAGTTCACTCACTTTTCAGTGATTTCTTTGGAGGTGACAGAGTTATCCAGTGGAGAGATTTTTGGAGTCCATGAGCAGCTCAGAGTCATTGCCAGTGATCGGGACAAACTTCTTTTTCCGATATTCGAGATCGAGTATGGCAGTGGATTTGCAGAATGTGACTTCACCCGGATGCATATGCAGGTCACTATTCATGGTGGTAGGTTCAACCCTTGCTGGTATTTCAGCTTGGAGTTCCAGGAGAGGAGGATGTAGACTGAACATGACTGTCAGACGATTATGATCAGAGTGGCGCAACGTCAACATGGTGGTCCCTTTCTGAGATTAGCTTGGGACCTTGGGATTTCGGTATTAGATTGCTCAATAGCTGACACATAGGCGAGGATCAATTTTTGCTTTCATGAGATTGGTTCCCTAGTAGAGTAATTCTTCAAGGTGTTGATCGAGTTGTTGCAGGAATGAGTTGCTCTACTTATCGACAGTATTTAGGAGGCCTCTTATGTTCGTACCTTGCAGGACCACACATTGAACGCAGAATGATTCACATCTTCCAGGGTGGGTTGGGATACTGGTATCATTTTTAGTTTCGGTCTGGTTCAATCGATGGAGAATCAGTTTGTGATGGCATCGCTTGAGGATAAACAATCTTTGGGAAGGGAGGATTGTAATGTCCCCATTTTTGGATTCTCCCGCTTTGCAGAGGGAGGCGACCTTATGAGCTTATGTCAGCCTAACCAAAGGGGTAAAATGAAGTTAATAATGAGCTTGGGCGATTTGGAGGGGTTATATGGGACCCATATTATTCCATTCACCATCTTTCATCATCATGATCATTTCCGCACAATTCGCTCTTGGTTTCGTGGCATTTCGACGATTTCCGTAATTTTGGGTTATTACTGAACATACTTTAATTAAATACACTAAAGGTATTATATGGATCATATTGTCAGAGGGGATACCTTCGTGTAATAGCTCGTTGGAATTGGGACAAAAAGATCTAGAGGCTGGGATGATGAAAAAGGAACTCCGACGTCCGGGAATGTCTTAAAATCCATTTAATCACTTTCCGACATTAAAAATGGGTTAATAAAAATGAGTGTTAAGTTTATAAAGTCACTTTACTTTATTAAAAGGGTAAAAGGGTCCAAAAAGGGTCAACGAAGAGTTAAAAGGAGAATGAAGGTGTCATTTCTCTCATTATTCACTCGTCATTTCTAAAATTGATTTGAGAGAGTTCTTTGTGGCTTTGAGACTCTTGGGATGAAAACCCTAGGATAAATTTCTAAGATTGGTTTCGGTGGTGAGACCATCCACCCTAGTTGGTCATAGGGAAGAGATCATTCAGATTTCTTTAGAGTGTTATTACTGAACATACTTTAATTAAATACACTAAAGGTATTATATGGATCATATTGTCAGAGGGGATACCTTGGTGTAATAGCTCGTTGGAATTGAGACAAAAAGATCTAGAGGTTGGGATGATGAAAAAGGGACTTCAGCGTCCGGGAATGTCTTCAAATCCATTTAATCACTTTTTGACATTAAAAATGGGTTAATAAAAATGAGTGTTTTAAGTTTATAAAGTCACTTTACTTTATTAAAAGGGTAAAAGGGTCCAAAAAGGGTCAACAAGGAGTTAAAAGGAGAATGAGGGTGTCCTTTCTCTCATTATTCACTTGTCATTTCTAAAATTGATTTGGGAGAGCTCTTTGTGGCTTTGAGACTCTTGGGACGAAAACCCTAGGATAAATTTCTGAGATTGGTTTCGGTGGTGAGACTATCCACCCTAGCTGGTCATATGGAAGAAATCATTCAGATTTCTTTAGAGTGCTTCATTGTGGCTGAGTTTGATCAACTAGCGGCGAAGATATTTGTTGCAGAAGCCGATTTCGGTAAAGGAGTGTGAGCTTTGGCTTAAGGCTGAAGTATTTGGTATTGTGGTTGATTTCTCTAGAGTTGGGGGCGAGTTTGCTCCTTTGGAGGGCGAATTTCTCCTGCTGGGGCGAATTATTGGTTGAGGAGGGTGATTTCCTCAAGTCCCAGGCAATTTTCTGATCAGAAGGGCCAAGACTTCGCTGTAGGAAGGTCGAGTTCACCTGCTTGGCTGAGTTTCAACTGTTTGGGACCGAGTTTACTCATGCTGAAGTCTTTTTACACTTGCTGGGGCTGATTCCAAGCTGTTGGGTGAATATTATCTATGCTAGGGATGAATATCTTCAGTGGGGAGCGCTATTTCTTGTAGAAACTGATATCTGTGAGTAGTGGCTGAGATTTCCTCTGTGTGGTGGCTTATTTTCCCTCACAGCAGGGTTATACTGTGATGAGGAGACCAGAGGTCGTTTTTGCTGTTCATATTCTCATTGGGAGTTGAACTGGACCACCATTATCAGCTATCTTTGTAACAGGTTAGAGTTCCAGTAATAAAACCAGAACTTGTGATATTTCCTTGCTGTTTAAGCGGTTAAATGTAGTCCTTTTTGTGGGCTCTTTGTTGTAATAATTGGTGTGCATATCTGAAAATTGTATGTGGCATTGAACTCTAAATTATCTCTTAAGAATGACATGAAATCGACCAACAGTGACCATATTTAACACAGCAGCAAACAAAGTTTATATTGTGGGGTTTAAGGTGCGACTGTAAGGTGTTTGAATAAACTTTTGCTTCAGAAAATAGTTACAGCCAACAGCAGAAAGGTTCATCAGTAGAGAGCGTGCATTTTACTAATTGTTTGACGAAAACATCTGCACTTTTGAACTAAGTGAAAATCCAAGAAAAAATTGGTTGGGGTATTATATCTTCAGTCAATTTCAAGAGTTTAAGGTTCTTGTGGAAAATCAGACAGGAAGGAAGATTAAGGTATTGAGATCTGACAATGGAGGCGAGTATACCTCCAATGATTTCAAGAGCTTCTGTACACGGGCATGAATCAAGAGGGAGCTGACAGTTTCGTACAACCCACAGCAGAATGGTGTTTTAGAAAGAAAGAACAGGGCCATCATAGGGGCTGCGAAGGCTATGCTAGATAACTAGGATCTACCTATGTTCCTTTGGGCAGAGGCATGCAATACAACAGTTTACACACAGAACATGAGTCCTCATAAGGTGTTGGGGAGCAAAACTTCTGAGGAGGCTTTCACGGAAAGGAAGTCTGAGATTGGGCACTTTCGCACTTTTGGGTGTTCTGATTTTACCTGTCTCAGCACATGAAATTATAGCCAGTAATTTACTAAACACAGAAATATATGTTTACTGATATAAATCTGGAAATTACACTAATAACCTACAGCTGAGATATAAAACAACAAAAAGACAGCGAAAGCATACAAAACCAAGCACATAAAATGAACAAGACACTTTATGTTACCTTGGAAACCCCAGTGGGGAAAATTGGCTAAGAGGGGGCTTTATTGTGGGAATCCAAGAGAAATTACAGGAGCAGAAAAAATGGAAATTTCTGTAATCCAGCAACCATAGTTGTAGGAAGTGCCCCCCCTCGCACTCCACCCTCGGAACCCCGCTCCGAGCGGATTCTCCATGGAAGCTTCCCCGGAAGCTCGCTCTAGGGTGCAAAATGGACGCTTCCTGAAACATCGGGCCGCCATATGACTAGTTTCACCTTTTATATCAGAAGTCCATAAATTTGGTATAACAATTGGAGAGAATGCACCACTTGCGAAGGCGCCAATTCTAAATGCCCCCTCTACACCCTATACTGATTCAATTAATCCTTGTAATCTCCTTAGGGAACGGTTCACCTTGCTGATCTTGCGTAAAGGCCACTTGGATATTCCATGCTGCCTACAGATTCTTTTCAGTGTGTACTTGGACACACTGCAACAGAATAATAAATTCTCAGCAAAACAGAAAACAATGCATTCATGTCTGTAGAAGATAAACATATTTTCTTAAAGCCAAGATGTTGGAAAATAACACTTAGGAAGCTCCATGGGGCGCTTCATTACATTACATGTCAGTGTATAGATGATAGATTCATAGCATTTAGCAACTAGACTCTAGAGTCTAGCACAGTTTAAACTTTATTGTTTGGACCTTTCGATCTTCATAATTTAGTGCAGATGGCCTATTTTGTAAT
>WSFP011468913.1:0-18008 GCA_009831015.1 Picea engelmannii | reverse complement strand
CCCCCCCACTACCTCTCTAGCTACCTTACAAATGCTAAATGAAATCCCTATGCATATAATCTATAAATGTTCCAAAAAGCCAAACACATTATAAATTTTGTAATTGCTAAAAAATAGTGACTAAACATAGCCATTTGATGCTAAAGATTTTACTTGAGTTTCTCCAAGATAATATTTGTTGTCTATTGTGTTAATTGCAAGTGGTACTATCAATTGTTTTGGTTAATCACTTTGTTATGGTGTATCCATGTGTGAATTACATTTAAAAGAAATGAAAAACATTACTCATAGTCGGGTCCCCACATTGCTTCTATGGACATAACATATTGTTGTCCCACACCATCCATATAAGAGCTAGAAGAGATCTATGATGGAAGGAATATAGTTGTTAGTTGTAGTTTCCATTTCCAGATCGAGTTTCCAATTTTATTGTTGACAAATAGTTCCCAATTTACCTACTACCCATTGATTAAGTCTCTCGGAGATCATACACACTTTCCTTGGCATAAAATTCACTTGAATGCTAATTCATAGCAATAACCACAATTCTAAATATACAATAAACCCTCCACAACACTAATAACAAATTTCTTGAATCATTATTTGATTTCCATGACCCAATTATCAATTTGTTTGATTGTTGGTTAAACTATTTACTTGTGCACTATGTAAATCACATATAACACTGTTTGTTTGTATTACAATATTTTTATACAACACGTGGTTACCTCTTAGAATGATCATTGTGATTTGTCCAAACATTACACACCCATATGTAGAGAAACAATAAGGTCTCCAAGTTGTGCACTTTGTTAACTCCCTACAACCATCCACACACACACATATATAGGTTATAGTGGGAAATGGTGTCAAAAAATAGTGTTATTATTTGTAGCATATTGACTCCTACCTTGGAGGGAAGTACATAGTGAACACTCACTCAATTGAAGAATCTACTAGAAGGAAAAGAGTTGGTTTATATTGACCCTAAGGTTGGAAAAAACAAAAGACGAAAATAATGTTCAAATAAACCATGGATGTTCCTCTAGAGTCGAGTGATGTAGAGCTATGGTTGTTGTGATTGGAGATCCCAATAGTAGAGCAGTTTCACCCATTCAAATTCTTGATATTATGTACAAAGGTGATTTAGACCAATGAGAAGGGGGTTCATTCTAGTCCAAATATTTTGTTCTGAAATCGGGATTTTTGGGTTATTTTGGTTGAAAATTAGGGTTTGTGAATTTATTATAACAAATGAGAGATTGAGAACTCTTTACCTATTCAATTATGTCTCTCATGTGTTTTCCTTTGTTTTGTTACTTTAATCTTGCATCTTTATGATCATGAGCCAACCCATCCTATCTTAGATTTGGATCACCTAAATTGTGTGTGTGTGTGTGTAACAAAGATTCATTTTGTTCAAGGATGGTACTCAAGGTGAGTGTTAACACTCCGTAAATTTCCCTAGCTGTGAAGGCAAGTCACAGAGGTAACCACAAACCTCTTTAGAGTTGGGTACTAGCCTACTCAGTTTAGAGAGGGCTCTCTCTTTTCACTTAGTCTCTGATAGACAATTTTTCTTGATATAAAAATGGATAGGGTTTCCAAAGTTTTAAGTGGATTCAATAAAGTGTTGTTGGCAAGGAGGAGAAGGATGCTTTTTGGGCTATGGAGTCATGAAACTGATGTCTGTTAGATAGAACCTCACAGAGGAAGAGAGGCTAAATTTGGTGAATGAAACCTTCCATTTTAGATCAGTTATAGAGGGTGAAAGAGGATGAAATCAACACATAACAACATCAGAGCATCATATAGATGAATTCTGGCCTAATTAGGAAGAAAGGAGAAAGTTTAAATTCCTTGAGTTTACAGCACCTTTTAGATGAATTCTAACTCTTAAAAATCAATTTAAACAAAGGAAAAAATGAGATGCAAGTAGAGACACAAGAGATACATACAAAAGACACGGAACACATTGTCATCTCATCACCATTAGAATCTCTTTCATGAAGGTTTGGGACTTCTACATTTCATTCCATTCAGATTCAAAGGTTTACAATGAAGGTAAAAAATACTATAGTTCTATCAAATCGCCCCTTGAACACCTTCAAAATGCTCCAATATATAGATAAAATCCTTCACTAAGATAAATAATTCTAACTCCCCTGTTATCCTATGATTTTGGATCCGATTACATCAAAAAGAAGACAATTTGTAAACTACTTGATAAAAATAGCAAATTCGTTTCGCTGGAAAATAGGGGTCAAAGATAACATCATATCTCTCGAATCACAATAGTTCTTACAAAACGGGGAGATTTTTGGAGACGAAATCGTTCTTGAGAAAAACTTCTTCCAATTTTTGAAAATTATTCTTCATTTTCTCGGGATCTATGCCAAAAAATGATGACTAAAACAGGAAAACATTAAATGTGAAATTCTGGAAAAATGGACCCTAAATATTCATTTGAATCTCTCAAAATACGAAACCTGTGTAAAACATGAGAGAGGTTTTTGTTATTGAGCTCATTCTTGACAAAAACCTCTCTGGGTTCAAAATCCTCTCCAGTTTCTCAGCAAATGATCTTGAAGTTGACTGCAAAAACAGTCATTTGCAAAACTTGCATAGTAAATTTGCGTAGCGCACTTGATTTTTCTTGAAACACGTGAAAATTAAGGTGGAAGCAACTTGATGAAGACCCTTTTTGACCTCCAATTTGGTACACCAATCACTTCATGATGTCCTTTTCATTAATATATGACTACAACATTTGTGTAGCATTGGCTCGCTACGCAAGTGTTGTGTATGCTTGTTTTATCAATCAAAACTTGAAGCTGCTAAAAGGGGTGACTCTTTCTCTCAAAATTGTCTGGATCAAAAGCACAAGGACTTCAAAAATATTTTTATATAGAAATGTGTTTAAACTTAGCTAATTTCTTCCTCCTTTAATCATTATTTAGTTTTCAACTTTAATGGCTCCTTTCCTCAAAAAAGACAAAATTGTGAGTTTTCCCCCTTTCATATTTTTGCTACTTCTGCAAGTAGTTATAGTATCCTCCTGGCTTCATCATTCAATTGCATTTTTTTATTTATATTCCTATTCTCCTTCCTCAATGTTAGGTTCTGCACTTTCAAATTTCCCACCTGCCTAAACAAGGTTGCATATCTCTTCAATTTTGATTAAGAATTAGAAAGGACTGCACAAACATTGTTTATGGTTGGTCTGCATTCCTTGAAATGATTCATGATTCTTGTCCTATGATATTCCCTTTTATTTTATCAATGACCCAAGGCTTATTGAGCCATCCCATGAAAACCTATATACACAAACTATGACTCAATTCAGGAATGCCTTGATCTTCCAAGACCATGGCATGACTTTTCAAACTTTAGACCAACTCTAAGTTTTACCCTAAAAATATTGATGCTAACATGTTAAGTGCCTGAATAGATATACAAATATACTTCATAATTAACCAAGAATAAACTAAACCATTCACCAAATTACTGAACAAAAAAATGTAGACAGAACCCTTGAGGTAGGGTAACACCATATATTAATCCTTAAGGAAGGATAACACTCCTCAAGCAATGCTTGATACATTAACAATATTCTGCATTATGCTTCATTACATTGCTTTCACTTCTTTATATATATCTCTCTATCTCCTAGGAACCTTCTAGAGAGTATTCTCACTTTTATTACATCTAACTACCATAGTGAGCATTTATTAATATGGTGGACCTAGTCCACCTTACATTGAATGACTGCATTCTCATATATTAAATCACTTCCACTAATAATACATAACCACATTCTCATTGGGTACCTCCCTAGGTACCCCATATTACCTCCCTAGGTATACTACATTGCATCCCCCTTCACATGTTTCATCCTCGAAACACGAGAAGAAACCATACAATATGTCCATCTAAGCAATGTAGCCAACTAGTACCAAGTATGACCATTCATCCATCCCAATGGAAGTCAAACATGAAGATCATCTACTGCCTTTCCACCCTAATCTTTCTCTACATCATGTCGAGGTTGTGGGATTGTTTATGTAGCCTGAGCTATTCACGTAGTGTTGTTAGTCCTACATGCACCTCTTGATCGATTTCTTGTATGGTGCCATGTTGGTGCATAAATGTGTTGATGCACACGCCCTTTCCTTGATGACTATTGTGTCTCTATATGATGTAGATGGTGATATACAACAATTGTAGGAATATGTTCTTTTTTCTTCAAATATGCAACAATTTGTGCCTTTGAGTCAATGACCTCCTTAGCTTCCTAACTATGTCCTTCTTGTAGTTTTTCTTCATCTCCTTCTGTATACTCTGCCTCTGATTCAACTTCAGACTCGACAATAACTTCTTTTATAGATTCCATGGGCCCATCTTTCTTACTAAGAGACACATACTATAATGTAATTTTCTTTTTCTTGTACCAAATCTTTAGAAACTTATTTTTCACATTAATATTAATGGTACCCACTAATTCTATCCAATGATATCCCAAAACAATGTCTTCATCACCCATATCTAGAGCCTCAAAATTTGAATGCAACACATATTTATCCATGTTGATATTCAAATCTTTAAAAAATTTAGCATTTTCACCTAAAACCTTTGTACTTTGAATATTCTTTGCCAGAATTTGCAATCTATTAACCAACTGAATATTGATAAAAATTTGTTTGCAACTAGGGTTAATAGAAACAATGACATTTTCTTTATGAATACAACCATGAACTTGTAATATAGATTTTCCACATGAAAATAAACCCTTGGTTCTCTTTGTATCCTTATTTTTTCCATGAGACCACCTATCTAACGATATTTGTTCAAATTCTCCATTGGAGAGTGTCATCATCTCCTTATAATCAAGCGATTTCCATCAAATGCAGCACCACCTTGTAATTTGTGAGCTACCCAATGGGGCCAATTCTCTTCCCATGCTGACTTTATTTATTTAATGAATGCTTCAATACTAGGGCCATCACATTTCCCTGTAAAATACATATTGCTATGAAAAACCTCAAAAATAGAACAAGGGTTTTAAAAATAAATCACTACAGAAAATCACGGTTTTTTCCGGAAAAACCCTAAAAAACTGTTGAATTTGAAAGGCTCATAACTTTACTTCCCGGATTCTGTTTCGGCCGATTATTTTTTGAAATAGGGTATTTTTCCAAGAGGAATTCAAATATCCAATTTGTTTGGCCAAATTATACATATAAATTTTCAGATATGAACCTGAAGTGCGTTGCCCTTTTTTTTCCATAGAAAAACAATCTGCAAAAAAAAACAAAAAATTCTTCCCTTTTTTGGCCAAGGAAAGTGCTCTGATACCAATTCTTAAGTACCTGAATAATTTGAAAATATACTTCAGCAATAAACCAATAATAAAAACCAAACCATTCACCAAAACTATTGAACACAAAAATTTAGACAAAACCCTTGAGGTAGGGTAACACCATATATTAATCCTTAAGGAAGGATAACACTCTTCAAACAATGTTTGATACATTCACAATATTCTTCACTATGCTTCATTACATTGCTTACACTTCTTTATATAACTCTCTCTTTCTCCTAGGAACCTTCTAGAGATCCTTCTCACATTTATTACATCTAACTACCATAGTGGGCATTTATTAATATAGTGGACCTAGTCCACCTTACATTGAATGACCACATTCTCGTATATTAAATCACTTATGTTAGCGTTGGAAGTCACCTCTGGATTGCAGTAGAGGTAAGCCCAAGGCCCATCAGTTTGTATCAAAATGAAACGATTTAATGGTGGTCTAATGGACACAATCTCAATAATATATCGTTCTAACTCATAAAACTAGGTTGGCACGCATAGGAAAGTGAGGTATAGCTCTAACTTCAGTCAGTGAATTGCAGTATGATGGTGAGTATGGGGAAGAATTTGAGGAGAATGAAATGTTTTTTTGTGGACATCCGGTCTTCTAGCAGACTAAGGAGGAAAAGATTCAAATACAAGATCCTCTTGAATTCAAAACTTCAAGAAACTGAAACCGCTATGACGGTAGTGAAATCAAACATACATTACAATACAGTCACAGCGACCCAAATGGATCATCCATGCTCAAGCTCTCAGCATCAGAGGAAAAAGAGAAAACAAGAAATTGGTTAAAACCGGTGATGCATGAGCATCTCAAGCGAGCCAGCGCAGAGACAACGGACAGCTGGAAAGGCGCCCATCACAAATTTTGAAATATCTTGAACCATTAATGAAACATCAAGTGGAGGCGCACTTGTATAATGTAAACGGACCTAGAGCGATTTGCTTTCGTCCTTAGTAGGTAGGAGACATTTATAGTAGTAAATGCAGGTAGATAGAATTGAATGTTAGATTAGACAGTTTTAGACTGCAAGAGGGAAACAGGATATAGACACCCTCATTGTGTATTGTAACATTATGGTGAAGATAATTCTTGAGAGCATAGAGGAGAAGCAGAGAGAGAGAGTTGTGTAGCAGACTCCATGTACAGAACTTCTGAATAAATAAATAAAGTTGTGATTCAGACTCATGGTGTCCACATATTCTCTGTGTATGCATCTTTGAATGTTATGCTCATGAATGTTTTTACTCTTTCTGTCATGTAATTGCTTTTATGCTATGTATGAATGATTTCTTGTTGAATGTTTGAAATCTGAGAGGAAAGGGAAGAGAAATGAGTTTCAATTGTTTCTCTATCTGAGCAAGAGTTCCTACAAGGAGTGCAGTTGAGTTGTCCGCAAGGAGTGCGTCGACAAGGTGTTCGGAGGTTTGTCTCTGAAATCTCGGGAGAGATAGATTTTTGTTCTCATTCACATAGAAGTGCAGTTGGGCACAAGAGTCGTGTAAGGATTCCGCAGGCCAAGTAAAGTCTCATAGCTTCGAAGTTGAGCGAAACATTGAGAGACTGTTGCTGCAAGTGTGCGGAGAGTCGAATGGATTCAACACGTGAAGTGTTTGAATTCTACCGCAAGGAGTGCGTGCAAGGGTCCTTCTAAAAGACACAGAGTCAGAGGAAGCTCAGAAGGAGTCGAAGGAAGGCAAGAGACCAAGGCACCTTGGAAATTTGCAGGAAATTGTAGTAACGAGGGACCACAGGAGGATAGATTCTCAGAGGAAGAACAGATGGTTGGAATTCTCTGAGGAGAAACCACGAAGTCTCGTGAGCCGTTCGATCTCACGGAGGAGCAGGGAAGTTATAACGAGTGTTGCGAAAGGTTCTAAGCTCAGGAGGAGCAAGACCGTAGATCCAAGCCACAAGGGTCATTGGATTTACACGTGGATTTCTATATCAGGGTTTCATAGGTTGAAGTCCCGTAAACTTTGCAACGGGAATCGCGAAATCATGAAACGCGAAGTCCCGAAAGCTAAAAGGATTTGTGTGGACCACAGAGGAGTCAGTGAGTGGACAGGTGGCGCACTCTCAACAAGAATTCAATTCAGTTGACGTTTCGGGGTTTCGTGGGGTAAAGTCCTGAAACCTTTGCATTAGGATTCCCGATATTGAGAAGTCCGAAGTCCCAATGGCGTAAAGGGGTGTTGAAAAGTCAACCTTGTGAGCACGTCGGAAATTCGAAAAGTCAGGTTTCGGTAATCGTGGGAACAAGTTTCTTGACACCGCGGTCGCCAAAATCGTGATAAGGAAAAGCTCGAAAGATTAAGAGGACGGGTCAGCGTTGACTGTTGTCGGGTTTCGGAGATTGGAACCAAGGCGCTCGACCAACGGATTCGCGAAAGTGTGAAGCCCAATCTCCTAAGTGCAAAGAGGGGATCCCGCGAGAATTTGTTGTGGGTGCAGAGTTTCCGAAAGGAAAATAGAAGATCATTTTAGATTTCTTCGGGCCAGTGTAAAGGGAAATATCTTGTGTTGATGTGGACCTTCCGACCTGCGGGTTGTGGAGGGAGCGTGCGTCATCAATTTTTTTGGTATCAAAGCACAAAAAGGTTCTTTTCTTTTTGTAGAAGAGAAGTAGGGAATTCACCATGCCGCCGAGAAGAAGGGACAAAAAAACACTCGATCCACCAGAGGATAGGGAAATTCCGAGGAGAAGAGGTAGGTAGATGACTGATCCAGCCATGGAAAAAGAAATGCGTGATTTACGTGCTAGACTTAAAGACATGGAGACAGCACAGAGACGCACAATCAGTGTTGGGGATCTTAGTGATTCCAAAAGTGAAATTGAGGCTGAACATGAAGAAGAAGTTGCAGTTGAAGATGCAGCAAACGAACGTTTGATCAGATCTATTGCAAGAATGGGTGCAAGAGCGAAAATGGACATTCCAGTTTATGAGGGAAATATGGATGCAGAAGAGATTCTAGACTGGATTAGATCTCTAGATACATACTTTGACTATGAAGATGTCGAAGAAGACAAGAAGGTCAAGCATGTTGTCACAAGATTGAAAGGACATGCAGCATTGTGGTGGGATGAACTATAATCTGACAGACGTTGCAAGGGCAAGCAGAAGATCAAGAGCTGGGACAAAATGATCACAAAGATGAAGGAAAAATTCATCCCCAGAGATTACCAGATCACTCTATTCAGGAGGATGCAGAACCTGAGACAGAAGCTGATGACAGTGAAGGAATACACTGAAGAATTCTACAAGCTGAACATCAGGGCAGGTCATCGGGAGAGCGATGATGAGAAAGTTTCCAGATACATGAATGGCCTGAGATACGACATTCAGGGTGAGATGAGCATGGTAACCATCCGAACGGTGGAAGATGCTTATCAGATGGATCTAAAAGCGAAAGAGAAGTTGAGCCGAAAATAGGGTTAAAGAGGCCGAGGCAGAAGTCAACCCAGAGGCAAATCAGTTTCCCAGGACAAATATCAGAAGCCCAAGGAGGACTGGAAAAAACCCCAGACTCAAACTGAGAGAGATGGAACCTCACAGCAAGGGCAATATGTTGAACAGAGAGGAGATTATGATGACAATAATACTTTTCCTCGTACTAGAGGTAGGGGAAGAGGAAGAGGTGGAGTCATAACATGCTTCACATGTGGAAAGAATGGGCACAAGTCCTATGAGTGTCCAGATATAAAGAGAGAAGGAGGAGAAACTCACATCACCGAAGCACAGAGGCAAGACATGGAGGCGGAAGATCGCTGATGATGCGAAAAGTTCTTTTGACACCAGAGAAGGAGGTGGAGAGTTCAGTCCAAAGAACCAGACTTTTCCAGACTGCTTGCAAGACCAAGGACAGGGTATGCAAGGTCATTGTGGATAGTGGTAGCACAAATAATCTCGTTTCTACAGAGATGGTAGAAAAGCTGGAGCTGGAAACGATTGATCATCCAAGCCCATACAGAGTTTCATGGCTACAAAAAGGACATCGGGTCACTGTCACTAAACAATGTTTAGTTGAATTTAAGATAGGAGGATATAATGATAAGATATTATGTGATGTCATTCCTATGGATGTTTGTCATCTATTGTTGGGTAGACCATGGCAATATGACAGAAATGCAATTCATGATGGGAGAATGAACACATACACCCTAGAGAAGAATGGGAGGACTCACATGTTTCTTCCAATCAAAGATAAGGAGGTGAAACCGGAAGTAAGCAATATTGTACTTCTCATGAGTGGGAAGGAACTTCTTACAGAGGTTAAGAAGAAGGAAGAACGGCAATTTATTGTGGTCAGAAAGACTAGAATTATTTTGACCAGCACAAGGGTGGATGATTTACCAGAAGAAGTTCAGGAACTACTGGAAGAGTTCGTTGACATAGTAGTGGACGAACTACCTCATTCGTTTCCACCGATTAGAAGTGTGAGTCATCATATGGATCTCATACCAGGAGCCAGTTTTCCAAACAAAGCCGCATACAGGTTGACGCCGCAAGAGAATGAAGAGGTTAAAAGACAAGTCCAGATTTATTGGACAAGGGTTTGGTCAGAGAAATCTTGAGTCTGTGTGTTGGTCAGAGAAAGACGGAGGCTGGAGGATGTGTAATGAATTGAGGGAGATCAACAAGATAACCATCAGGTACAGATTTCCATTGCCAAGGATGGATGATCTGATGGATTGCTTGAGTGGAGCAAAGTATTTTTCAAAGATTGATTTGAAAAGCGATTATCATCAAATCCGCATGAGAGAAGGTGATGAGTGGAAAACAACATTCAAAACTAATGAAGGGTTGTACGAATGGCTTGTTATTCCATTTGGCTTAACAAACGCACCGAGTACCTTCATGAGGTTGATGGACGAATTCCTGAGGGAGTTCATCGGGAAATTTCTCATTGTGTATTTGGATGACATATTGGTTTTCAGTAAAACAGTGGCAGAGCATCTGAAACATTTGGCTACAGTGATGTAGAGGTTACAGCAGGAGAAGTTGTTGATAAACATGAAAAAATCCTCATTCATGAAGACAGAGCTCATCTACTTGGGATTTGTTATTTATGCAGATGAGTTGAGGATGGATCCAGATAAGGTTGAGGTAATCAAGAATTGGCCATCACCGAAGAATATTTTTGAGGTGAGAAGTTTTCACGAATTTGCTAGCTTCTACCGAAAATTCATCAGGAATTTCAGTGGGATTAGTGCACCGATGATGGACACAGAGAGAAAAAGACACAAATATTTTCACTGGACAGAAGAAGCTGAGAAGATTTTTAATCTGTTGAAGAGGAAGATTACGGAAAAACCAGTTCTGGTGTTGCCGGATTTCCAAAAATTAAAAGACATTTCAAGTGAAATGTGATGCAAGTGGATTTGCAATCGGGGAAGTCTTGAGTCAAGAAGACAGGCCGATAGCATACTTCAGCGAGAAGTTGAATGAAACGAAAGTGAAGTACTCCACTTACGATAAGGAGTTTTATGCTATTATTCAAGCATTGAAGAAATGGAGACATTATTTGATCCCGAAAGAATTTGTCTTATACAGTGACAATCATGCATTGCAATTTGTGACTCAACAGGAAAAGTTGAATCAGAGACATGTTAAATGGGTTGAGTATATGCAGAATTTCACTTTTGTGATTAAACATATTTTGGGTACTGCTAACAAAGTTGATGATGCTTTGAGCAGGAAATGTTTTCTATTGCAGGAGTTCAAAGTCAAAACGTTGGGTTTTGATGATCTTATGAACATGTACGCAGATGATCAGGATTTTAAGGAAGTGTATGAAGCAGCTGAGAATCCAATTCACAGAGATAGAATCCAATGGGTAAAATATATGATCTAGGAAGGATTATTGTTTAAAGGTAATCAATTATGTATTCCGAAATGCTCCATGAGGGAGAATTTGTTGAAGGAGAACCACAGTGGAGGATTGGCAGGGCACTTTGGTCACAACAAGACGTTCACAAAGTTGAATGAGTCATATTTTTGGCCGGGAATTCGAGCAGACGTCAAGAGATTCGTGGACAGATGCAAAATTTTCCAGCATTCGAAGGGAAGGAAACAGAATGCAGGGTTTTATCAACCATTTCCAATACCTGAACGGTCGTGGGATGCAATCAGCATGGATTTCATATTGGGGTTGCCAAGAACACAAAGAGGATTTGACTCAATCTTTGTGGTGGTGGATAGATTTTCCAAGATGGCACACTTCATTCCATGTCAGAAAACCAGTGACGCAACTCACATTGAGAATCTGTTTTTCAAAGAAGTCATTCGACTTCACGGTTTTCCAAGGAGCATAGTTTCGGATCGAGACACCAAGTTCATAGGGAACTTTTGGAGGACCTTATGGAAGAATCTAGGAACTAACTTGTCATTTAGTTCGTCTTATCATCCTCAGATGGATGGATAGACAGAAGTGGTGAACAGAAGTCTGTGAGACTTGCTGAGAAGCCTGGTGACAGAACACCACAGCCAGTGGGACAACATATTACCACAGGCAGAATTTTCTTATAACAACTCAGTTAACAGAAGCACAGGACAAAGTCCATTTCAGATTGTCTATGGCATGTAGCCAAAAGGAATTTTTGAACTAAGGGATTCAAAACAGAATGCAATTAGGAGCGCTAGTGCAGAAGAATTCACAGGGGCGATGAAGGAACTTCACAGGCAGGTGAAGGACCATTTGCAGAGTTCGAACCAGTAGTATAAGCGCAAAGCAGATCAGCATAGGAGACAACTTCAATTTGAGGTTGGTGATTTGGTTCTAGCACATTTGAGAAAGGAAAGGTTCCCGAGAGGAACATATAATAAGCTAAAGATGAAGAAAATCGGACCATGTAAGGTCTTGAAGAAATTTGGGGCAAATGCTTATGAGATTGAATTACCCGATGGGATCGGAATTTCTCCGATATTCAATATCTCATATTTGTACCCATATAAGGCTGAGGAAGCAGGGATAGGAAATGAGCAGCCAGTGATCCAGTGGACAAAGCAGATGCCAGTTGCAGATAAGCCACAGATGGAGCGCATACTGGACAAGAGGGTCAGTAAAAAGACTAGGCGAAAGAAATACTTTGAATATTTAGTCAAATGGAAGGGCCATCCAGTTGAATATGCCAGCTGGGAGAACGAAGTAGAGATCCAGAGGCATGGACACACCATATGTGAGCTCATGGATAGGAGCCCATGAAAATTTTCAAGCAAGGGAGTATAATGCAGGAGCATCTCAAGCGAGCCAGCGTGGAGACAACGGACAGCTGGAAAGGCACCCAACACAAATTTTGAAATATCTTGAACCATTAATGAAACATCAAGTGGAGGCGCACTTGTATAATGTAAACGGACCTTGAGGGATTTGATCTCGTCCTTAGTAGGTAGGAGGCATTTATAGTAGTAAATGCAGGTAGATAGAATTGAATGTTAGATTAGACAGTTTTAGAGTGCAAGAGGGAAACGGGATATAGACACCCTCATTGTGTATTGTAACATTATGGTGAAGATAATTCTGGAGAGCATAGAGGAGAAGCAGAGAGAGAGAGTTATGTAGCAGACTCCATGTACAGAAGTTTTGAATAAATACAAGAAAGTTGTGATTCAGACTCATGGTGTCCACATATTCTCTGTGTATTCATCTTTGAATGTTATGCTCATGAATGTTTTTACTCTTTCTGTCATGCAATTTCTTTTATGCTATGTATGAATGATTTCTTGTTGAATGTTTGAAATCTGAGAGGAAAGGGAAGAGAATTGAGTTTCAATTGTTTCTCTATCTGAGCAAGAGTTCCTACAAGGAGTGCAATTGAGTTGTCCGCAAGGAGTGCGTCGACAAGGTGTTCGGAGGTTTGTCTCTGAAAGCTCAGGAGAGATAGCTTTTTGTTCTCTTTCACACAGAAGTGCATTTGGGCACAGGAGCCGTGCAAGGAGTGCACAGGCCAAGTAAAGTCTCAGAGCTTCGAAGTTGAGCGAAACATTGAGAGAATGTTGCTGCAAGTGTGTGGAGAGTCGAAGGGATTCAACACGTGAAGTGTTTGAAGTCTGCCGCGAGGAGTGCGTGCAAGGGTCCTTCTAAAAGACGCAGAGTCGGAGGAAGCTCAGAAGGAGTCGAAGGAAGGCAAGAGACCAAGGCACCTTGGAAATTTGTAGGAAATTGTAGTAACGAGGGACCGCAGGAGGATAGATTCTCAGAGGAAGAACAGACGGTCGAAATTCTCTGAGGAGAAACCACGAAGTCCCGTGAGCCGTTCGATCTCACGGAGGAGCAGGGAAGTTATAATGAGTGTTGAGAAAGGTTCTAAGCTTAGGAGGAGTAGGACCGTAGATCCAAGCCACAAGGGTTGTTGGATTTACACGTGGATTTCTATATCGGGGTTTCGTAGGTTGAAGTCCCGTAAACTTTGCAACAGGAATCGCGAAATCACGAAACGCGAAGTCCCGAAAGATAAAAGGATTTGTGTGGGCCACAGAGGAGTCAGCGAGTGGACAGGTGGCGCACTCTCGACAAGAAGTCAATTCAGTTAACTGTTTCGGGGTTTCGTGGGATGAAGTCCCGAAACCTTTGCATTAGGATTCGCGATATTGCGAAGTCCGAAGTCCCGATGGAGTAAAGGGGTGTTGAAAAGTCAACCTTGTGAGCGTGTCGGAAATTCGGAAAGTCGGGTTTCGGGAATCACGGGAACAATCTTCTTGACACCGCGGCCACCGAAATCGCGATAAGGAAAAACCCAAAAGAGAAAGAGGACGGGTCAGCGTTGACTTTTTTCGGGTTTCAGATATTGGAACCAAGGCGCTCGACCAACGGATTCGCGAAAGTGTGAAGCCCGATCTCCTAAGTGCAAAGAGGGGATCCTGCGAGAATTTGTTGTGGGTGCAAATTTTTCGAAAGGAAAATAGAAGAGCATTTTAGAGTTCTTTGGGCCAGTGTAAAGGGAAGATCATGTGTTGATGTGGACCTTTCGACCTGCGGGTTGTGGAGGGAGCGTGCATCATCAACTGGTCGTAACATCACCGTGATAAAACCTCCATCACAATAGCACAACTACCCTTGACTAGATCCTCCATGCCCGAGTGTTTTAACGCAGCAGTTACACAAAGATGAAAGGAAATTGACTTTCATTAAACAAGAAGTCTCAAATACATATCATAACCAGAGAACAAGAGACTTTGCTAAAACTCTGCAAATCAAGAGCTTTGCTAAACCATCCACCCTTACAAAGTATGAAAACTAAGTATCTATACTTAGAGAAACTACTCCCTTTTGAAACGTGCTTTGGACACTATATTTAATGCTTAGCGTGTTTGTGATCTTTTGCAGACTGTGCACGCAGTATTTGTCAGACATTGGCTCAAATCTGCATGGCTCTAGAGAAAACTTCATTGATAGAGTGACCCTAGGCTGACAGCCTGCCTCTACGGTCAGGGCTTCCATGCCTTCCATTTACAGCGTGAAACGAGGTTTCAACTACCTCCCCCTACTTCCATTAACTAACTACTTCGGGATCATGATGAAGCCTGACACATATCAATGTCGTAGGCGGTTCCCATGACTTCCTCAAGAACGATTTGAAACCTTGGGCCTTGTTGCTTTCCTTCTATTTTCAAACACGAGCGCTCTCAGCTTTTTTGCGCGGCCTTTTCCATGAGAAAACTACACGATGAGCACTAACCTCTCTGACCACAAGCCTAAACACTAGAGGCATTTCAAAATTCACAACTTCGCAAATCCTACTGCTGAGTCTCTCGACTCCTTCAAGTTATGAAACCCGAAATAGGGCTTAACGGTCCTTAGCTCCTCCCTTGGATTCTCCCCATGCGACCTTGTTTCATGACCACTGATTGGGCCCAAAAGGAGCTCGTCGCATTTCGCATATTGGAAATGGAAAAGAGTCGACTCCTTGTCCTTCAAACTCTCGGTTACCGAAATTGCGACGGGGCTTAACTCGAGTTAGCTCTTCCCTTCAACTCCGCCACATGGCCTCTGGCTATGTTCCTGGGCTAGAAATTTCGAGCGCATAGGAACTTTGCGTGTCGCGAGTTCTCGCCACTCCTTCTGTTGACTTTCTTTAGTATCGATTCAGTGAAACGTTGATCCTGCGCCACATGTCTTGTTGGAATGGACGGCTCAAATCTATTTCACAATTTCGTATTTCGTGAAAATTGCATGTAGCTCATTACAAAACCCCTGAAAGTCATTTATGTGAAACCTCGGATGACTGCCACCTGTCTCCTCAATATCTACAGCCCAAATCAAAATTTGCTTGATGTTTGATCTCAAGCCTCCGCCCTGGCACTAAACTTCGGGAAACTTCACGGCCCTAACTAACCGACAACCATCGATCTTCTCCATCGATGGATCCTTGTCATTGGAAATTGGTCTTTGCCCACTCGCTTGATTTGTGTCACTACTTGACTGCTCTCAGTGTTGCAGACAGCGACAATGAAGACTTGGATGAGATGAATTAGGTTTGGGGAAACAAAGGCTCAGTGATGGTGGTAAATGGAGAAGTGATCGCCCTTTGGAAGAGATGGACAAACTCAGGGCCGATATTTTTCAGGCAATCTGATAGGGAAAATTGGTCAATCGAAAAGGATGACTGCAATAAAATAAAGATACACGCTGGGAGGGATAAATACAAGCAAAATCACAGACTTAGGTAGAAACTACAAACCCTCAAGGTCCTAACAATTTTATGTGATAACATTATGATCCAAAGGGGATGGCATGCTCCCTATGGGATTTCAAGAACCAGTAGTTCTAGTGCCTTAGTTTTTGGGTTATGGAGTCACTAACAAACTAAAAAGAAAAGAAAAATAATATTTGCAAATATAGGGGAGCCAGTATATGGCTCAAATAAAGAACTTTTTCAGAAAATGCCCATTTACAGGACCACCAAAAACTTCATCGCCCTCCAGATTCTGCAACATATAGGTGTTATTCCAAATTATCTCAGAAACTTTGAGGGCCCAATCCAGAGGGCTTCAAATTTACCATGTTTTCCCTTGTCTTTTCTGGGTGCATCCCATTTAAGTACTAGATCTCCCAGCTGGAAATCTAATTTTCTCGCCTTTCTATCAAAATCTTGCTTGATCTTCTGTTGGTGGTCATGTTCTCTATCCATCACCTACTCTCTAGTTTTTTGGGCTTCTATCAGTTGATGAATTCTTCTCACCATATTCTCAGGTTATCCTTGATAATCCTGAAGGAATTGTGCCACAGGAAGGGCAAGCTGAGCAGGAAAAACTGTATTAGTCCCATATACAAGTTGGAAAGGAGAGATGCCCAGGGACCTCTTTGTTGTCACTCGATCAACCCACAAAGCAAATTTCAACTTTGAATCCCAATCCTTCTTATTGTCTTCTAACAGTCTTTTAATAATATTAATAAGGCCTTTGTTAGAAGACTCTTCTAGTCCATTGCCTTGGGGATAATATGGGGTAGAGTGGATTAATGAAATCCCAAACTGCTCACAGAATTTGACTAACGGCTCAAACTTGAAGGATGCATCATTATCAGTGACGATTTTGTTCAAACAACCGAACCTTACAATAATATCCTCCAGAAAACCAATGCTCACTTTATGAGAAGCACTCATTGTGGGAATAGCTTCTATCCATTTGGTGAAATAATATGTAGCAGTTAAGATCCACCTGTGTTGTCCACTTAAAGCATGATGAATTTCCTGAATGAATTCTAGTTCCCACTACTGAAACGGTCCTGAAGCTGCCACGGGATTCAATGGTTGGGACTTCAGCTGCTGCTTTCCCAAGAATTTCTGACATTTAATACAGGCTCTGATATTTGTGTAGACATCAGCGAATAAAGTGGGCTAGTAGTACCCAGCCCTGAGAATTTTGTAGGTTGTGGTCTTCCAAAAGTGGTGTCCCCAACATACGTTGTCATGGAAATGAAATATAATTCTTTGGGCCTCCTTTGGGACCAGACATCTTAAGAGCGCTCCTATAGGGTCCTTCCAATATAGAACCTAGTCAATAAGGCAATACCTGATTGCTTTAACTTTTAAATCCCTTGCCTTGCTTCTTTCCATTCCATCTAGAGGTCGCAACTCCTATAGAAAAAATATAACATCTTCGTACCAAACGCATCTTGCTAATGGAGGACCGACCTGAGGGTCTCCATTGGCCACCTTACCCTGTCGATTTTCTAAGCAAGCATTGATGAAGTTAACCCCCAAATTTTTGCAATTAGATTTAGCTAACAACTTGGCTAAACCTTGGCCTTTGACCAATTTGGTGGGCTTGATCTCTAGATCAAATTCAAGGATTTTGGCAATCCATCAGCTCCTCCTCCCATCTATGTCTAGTTGAATGAGAATTTCCTTGACAACAGTTGCAGGAACATATGCAATAAATTTTGACTACATAATATAAACTTTGAAAGCTTTGAGATCTTTGACCAAGGCATAGGCCTACTTCTCCATGATTTCATATTTGATTTTGGCATCCCTCAATGCTCTGCTAAAAAATGAAATGGGTCGCTCCAGTCCTTCAGCATTCTTCTGCAATATAAAAGTTGCCACTATATCAAAAGAGGCAAACGAAAAGATCAGAAAATCCTTGGAATAATCAGGACTAATAAGCACAAGTGCCTCAGTCAATG
>WSFP011468912.1:0-18008 GCA_009831015.1 Picea engelmannii | reverse complement strand
CTTGAAATCATTATGCCATCCCCGCTTGAGCTGTTGGTGATTTTGGCTACAGCCTAAAGCAATTTTGGGGATCCTATTTCTGTCCATGTTGTTTATATTTTTCTTGTACATTAAGTACCTAATCATAGTTGTGATATCAATGGGGGAAAGGCTCTCTTCGATGAGGAGGATAGGATAGGGTGTATTTCCCTTAATTTTGAGATTATAAGTTATAAAAGTATTTTGGATCTGCTCTATATTTCTCTAGGATTCTCAATATATATTGCATCCCCAAAATTCACATCCATATAAGATAACATGAGTGACAAGAGTTTCAAAGAGGTGTTTTTTCTTATCCCATGGCCAAAGGTGTGATAATTTACAATTATTTTCAATCCCATAATAACCTTTCCACCCTCCATTTTTCCTTTTCTCAATGCTATAGTTCCAATTGAGCATGCAATGAATATCAATTCCAAGGTAATTGTACGAAGGCACTTCCTCCAATATATTATTTTCATATACAAAATTATTGTAGGTGATCTTGTTGGATTTAATGATCATAACCTTTGTTTTGTTTGTGTTCATAGCCATACCTGAACTAGAGAATAAGTTCTTGAGTATTCTAAGTTACTTAGTAAGGTCATAGGGATTCCTTTCCATAACAACAATATCATCAACATAAAGAAGAAGGATGATTACTACACTATCAGGAGTTGGTCCAACAAAACCTGTGGCTTCCAAACAATATTCTAACTTGTCAATGTAAATGCCAAAAAGGGTAGGGGATCAGGGAAAACCTTGCTTGACTCCTATATTGTAGTTAATTTCCTCTAACCAACCCTCAGTGCTCATAAAATTGGCAATAATGTTCTCATATGACCTTACCGCAATAGCTCTCAAACCGGAGGGAAATTTTATCTCTTCTAACCTATTCCAAAGGTTGGTACTAGGCACAATGTCAAAATATTTCCTAGAGTCAATGAAACAACAAAGGATATTGGTTTTATTGTTGCAACACTCCTCTGCAATGATCCAAAGCATGATAAGGTGGTCCACAGTTGAATGATAACCTCTAAAACTAGCCTGACCTTTGGCTCTTTTTCCGTGGCTTTCTAGCCATATGCTTATCTTATTTTCCAAAATACTTCCATATAGCTTGGATAAAATCCATCTAATCATAATTCTCCTATAATTATAAGGATTTATTTTATCCCCACTTTTAAAAATAGTTACAATGAGGCTTTGAGTCCAAGGTTTAGTGAAGCCCTACTTGACTGCTAAATTGAAGAGCTTGTGTATGTGAGGGATCAAAATAGACCCTCCAATTTTTAATATTTTATCTTGGTAGCCCTTTATGTCCTTATCTTTCTTGTTTGCAAGTCGCTTAACTAAAAATTTATGTCCTCTGTAGAAAAAAACATAATCTTCTGTAGAAACTTTTGGAATTTTTCTAGGACATTAAATGATTCGTAAATATTTTTAAGGTAGGACTTCCAATCTATCAGGGGAATCATATCATTTACTTTATTTTTATGAGTCATATTTTTCCTCCAAAATTTCTTTGGATCTAGCTTAGAAAAGGTGAAAAATATTCTCTTTATTTCTATTTATGTGGTGCCTTTTTTTTCTTTTAATTAGGGATTTGTATATATTAATCTTATCATATCTTAAAGACTCATTATAGACATCCCTGATGGATTTTCTAACAAGTTTACACTTATTATCACACAAAGGGTTGGCAATTGTATTCTTCTTTTTACACAACACTTCGATAGAGAATTTGTTTATGGAGCTAGAGAGTCTTGATTGTTGTAAAATTATGAAAGATGTCTTCAATATTTGTCTTATATGATGGAATATCTAATTCAATTTTCAATTCCCATAAAAAGAGATCAGCTTTATTTTTTTCAAAAAATAGATTCCTTTGGGGTTATCTTCAAGGGGTTTTTTATGCATTGTAAAGTTTAGAGTTAGGGTCAAAGGTATATGATTACATTCAAGCTCATGTTCATTTAAAAGGGAAAAAATTACTATTTGGTTGTAAACATGGATATATGATATCACGTAGTCCACAACACTACTACCCAACCCATGAATACAAGTCATCTGGATAGATTTTGGCCACTTCATTAGATCATTACAAATGATTAGATCTTGAGAACTCAAAAGCTTGATTAGCTCGGTACCATATAAATTCTCGGTTAAGTATTCTGAATTTCTCTTGTATCTATTAGCTAAAAAAAATCCTCATCTAGCCATAGGGGATTAGGGTTGAAATCATTGCTTAAGAAAATAGCTTGATTAGTTGTAGTTATAGCATTAAAATCTGTTGGCAGGAGGATACTACTTTCATTTCTTAGAATGCAAATATCTTGTTCTAATCTTTTACAGGGACAATTTTTATTTAGAATTTTTTTTGTATAAAAGGTAGAATTAATAGGCTCAAAATAATAAATTTCTATATAAATATTCTTAGCATTGAGATCTGGAATATCCACTCAAATGAGCTAACTGAGAGGTTCTTTTTCATGAGCACGAATGTGAGTATAAATGTTTGTTCTTATGTAACAAGATATGCCTCCAACCCCTCTACGGGAGGATTTCTTGTTCCATGTTGACAACAATATAAATCAATCTATGTTAGGGACCTTAGATTCCTCATTCTCCCAAGTTTTTACTAGAAATATAATATCAATTTCACTTGTGATCCAACTTAATATAGGCCCTTTGTTCTAAGAAAATCCTCGATAGTTCAAAGAAAGGATCCGAAGTGTCTTAAATTTCTATTTATTGTTATCCTTTTGGTCTCTATCCCTAATAATATCTTTTCGGTTCCTAATTATTTTCCATTTTCCTTCCTTTCTAGTTTCCTTTACCTTTTGAACCTCCTTCCTTAATTTAGCTTGTTCCTATGGAACGAGGTCTTCATTTATAAATATTCTAGACCCTTTTAATATCAGAGTTTTACTAAGTATGTCATATTTATGGGCATTAGATCTTACCATAAGCCGAATCAACATATCTTTATTTTCAATTATGTTTCCCAACCATTTTGCTTCTATAAGGCCAATTGTTTCAATTTGTAATTTATTTTTTAATTCTTGCTTGACTATTGCTAATGTGTTCTCATATTTATGTTCTTTTATACCAAAATTTTTATTTTAATATTGAAATATATAATTGATATTGAAATATTTTGATTAAGGTGGACATTGAAATATTTTGTTTACGACGAACATTGAAATATTGTTTTTTTATTAATATTTTTTTAAAAATCCAATTGTCAACTCCATGTTAAGCACTCACACGTCTCCTTCACCAAATTGGTGTATGAGACCCCACACTCACACGTATCCTTCACCAAATTGGTGTATGAGACCCCTTTGTTTGTGGGACAAGGGACCCCCTCTGTGCAAGGATTTGACTGCTAAAGTCTATGTAGGTATACATACCCTATCCCCCTCTAGATTTGAACTTGTGACCTCTTAGGAGGAAATACATGTTATTAACCATTAGGCCCACTCAAGATGTATAAAGTTGATATTAAAATATTATACTTAAGGTGTCAACTCCATGTTAAGTACTGTAGATTTTAACCTTGTACAATTATTTACTACAAACATATTTTCAATAAAAGAACAAAAAACATACAATGCAAAAAACACACATTACACAGATATTTTCCCCCTGGAAACCCAAACCGGGAAAACCAACATCTTCTATATTCATCTCATCATACAGTTTTTAAAATACAATATACATATAGGATCCTGTATCATCCAAAACCCTAATCCAATAACTCAGATTAGTCAACAACCCTAATTCCTTAATCGGAAATAAAAAACCATCGATGAAAACCATGTGCCAAAAAATCGCCCAAAAACGGACGCAAAAAACCACCAAAAATATAACAAAGAATATAACACATACCCAACATTATCCCACTTGTTGTTTTCTTTGCATAAAAGGGGTTACAAGTTTACATAGTCAACAATATAGGGGAAAAATTCCCATAGATCCTCTACACCAAGAGAACTTCTCAATGCTCACATATTTTGTTAATGAATCTGCAACATTCTTCAAATTTTACACCTTCATCAACAACACCTCCCTTTCTTCAACCATATCTCTCACAAAGTGATATTAAACATCAAATACGCTTTGTATTTGAATGATAAGTTGGGCTCTTCACTAGAAAAATTGCACTCTGACTGTCACAATCTATCCTTATAGCTTGTTGTACCAACCAAATACTTGAACACAATATTTGTAACCATACTACTTCCTTTATTGCATGAGTGGCTGCCATGTATTCAACTTATGTAGTTGAAAGTGCCACTACAGACTGCATTTTTCTCATCCAACTGATTGCTCCTCCAAACAGGATAAACACATACCCACTTGTAGATATTCTACGATCTAGATCTCCAGCCCAGTCTTCATCCACAAATCAATGTATGTCCAACACTCTGTCCAAACCTAATCTTCCTTGGTAGCACAATCCATAACTAATAGTGCCACAAAAATACCTGAAAAATCTCTTTATTGTTGTCCAATTCTCCTTCCTTGGTTTTGACATATACCTACTCAAAACTCTCACTGCATATGCAATGTATGGTCTAGTACAGACCATTGCATACATCAAAATTCCAATCACACTCGCATATGGAACATGATACATGTCATCCTCCTCTTCCTGTGTCTTAGGACACTGATTCGTAGATAACTTTACACCTACATGAATAAGGACCCTGAACGATTTACATTCCTTCATATTAAACCTCTGCAATATTGTCTCAACATATTTTCTCTTATTTAACTAGAGTTTCCTATTTTCCCGATCTCTTTTAATTTCCATTCCCAAAATGAAATTTGCAGTACCAAGATCCTTCATGTCAAATTTAGAGGACAAATGAGTTTTCACATCCTAGATAATCTCCTTGTTGTTTCCTATAAGAAACATGTCGTCCACATACAATACCAAATAAGTCAAATGATCACCAATTAATTTAAAATAAACACAATGATCCTCTTTGCTTCATGTGAAGCCAAGTCCCAACATATAAGTATCAATTTTTTGATACCACATCCTTGGTGATTTCTTTAAACCATACATGGACTTTTTTCAGCTTGCATACCATCTTCTTCTTTCCCTTCACAACAAAGCCTTTTGGTTTCTTCATGTAGATTTATTCTTCCAGTTTCCTGTGTAGGAATTTTATCTTCACATCCATCTATTCTACTTCAAAATCAAACGCAACAACAATAGATAAAAAAAAATATAATAGAGGTTAACTTGGCAATATGAGAAAAAATATCACCAAAATCAATTCCCTCAACCTGGGAATAAGCCTTTGCTACTAACTAAGCTTTGTATTTCTCCACTTTTCCCTTTTCATTTAGATTCCTTTTAAATACCCATTTGTTGCCAATGGTATTTCTTCTAGCCGACAACTCCACTAGATCCCAAGACTCATTCTTATCCAAGGTTGCCATTTCTTCAACCGTGGCCTTTTTCCAAAGTTTTCCAACCTTTGAATCCACTTCCTCCCTAACAGTTCTGGGATCATCATCAATCATATACAAAAAAAAAATTGAATGGAAATTAGGTGGACTATAATTTTCCGGTATCCTTTTTTCCTGAACTGATATCCTCAATAATGGAGTATGAGGATCTTCTTCTTCTGATTCCCAGTCTTCTCTAGAGTCTGATTCATCATCCTTTAACTCAAACTATTTCTTCTATGGTTCTTCCTTGGTAGGACTTCCTGTTTGACAACATTTTTCATTTATCTAAATACCACATCTCAACTATACACAACTTTCTTAGTTTCTGGGTTCCAAAGCTTATAACCTTTGAGACCATCTTTATACCCAATAAAGATACACTTTTCATCCTTCTTATCTAGATTACTCCTGTTTTCTTTTGGAACATAAACATATGCCTCACAACCAAATACCTTGAGATGTGTGAGATAGGGCTTCTTACTGGTCCATACCTCGTGTGGAGTCTTGTCATCCAATGCTGATGAGAGTGATCGATTGACTAGGTAACATGCAATACCCACTGCCTCTACCAAGAATTTTTTCCCTAACCCGACACCACTGAGCATGCACCTTGATTTTTCCATCAGTGTCATGTTCATCCTTTCTGCAACTCCATTATGATGAGGTGTATAAGGAGTAGTCTTATGCCTTTTTATACCACATTTATTACATAATTATTCAAATTTATTTCCGTAGAACTCTCCACCATTAGTCGTCCTCTACACGTTAATTCTTTTCTATGTTTGATTCTTGAAACAAGAGCCTTAAAATATTTCAACCTATCAAATACTTTAGATTTCTTCCCGAATAAATATATCCAAGTATTCCTCGAGAAGTCATCTATAAATGAGACATAGTACACATATTTTCCCAATGATGGAACTGACACAGGTCCAAACACATCACTGTGCACTAGCTGTAAAATTCCTTCTGCCCTCGTTGCACTAGAGGGGAATCTTACCCAATTTTACTTCCCATATACAGAATGTTCATATAAATAAAAATATATAGAGAAGTTAGACATACCTTCAACCATACCTTTACCGTGTAGTAGTCGAATACCCTTCTCTCCGATATGCCCCAGTCTTTGATGCCACAACATAACCTTTTCTCCAGAGTCTATAGGAGTTTTTTCTTCTTCAGATCCAATATCAAGAACAATGGAACTATTGAACCCATCACTAATAGTGCTTCCTTGTATATTATATAGAGTTCCAATCTGAACTCCCTTTAGCAACATCATTTCTCCTCGAACCATCCTGCAAGTTTCTTTTTCAAATGGTATTTTTACCCCTGCATCGTCCATTTTGCTTACATAAATCAAATTTCTGGCCAATCTTGGGATGTGTAGAACACCAGGAAATGTTCTAATCCTTCCATCTATGAGCCTTAAATTGACTCTTCCTCTTCCTATTATTTTTTTTGTCGAGTCATCACCTAGGAAAACATTACCATAGATGCACCTGAGTCAACTTACCATGCCTCATGATATGCATGTGTGATTGAAGAATCCAAGTACACATCCCCTTTTTCTTCCTCAGAGGTATTTTATTATGTATAGGGAGATCCTTCAAATCCCTTCACTCTCTCAATGTTTTTGGATCTACATTGCTTCTTGAAGTGCCCTTATTTTCCACATCTCTAGCATACCATTACAAATTTTCTTGGAGATTTAGATCTAACCTTAGATTTAGATCTCCCACTTGAGGACTTAGATATATTTCTTTCCTGGGAGCGATCTCTTTCAAATAATTCATCTGTGTTATGTCCTTCCATGTTCTTCTATCTCATCTCATCTGACAACAAGGATGAGACCAGATCATCAAAAATCAAGGTAGTTGAATTACTACCTATGGCCACAACCAGACTATCCCACGAGTCTATTAAATAGAATAGTAAAATTATACAATTATCGTCATCTGAAATTTTAATCTCAACAGATAATAACTAACTTACCACAATATTGAAATTGTTCAGATGCTCTGTCACAGAGTCTCTATCTCTCATCCTTAGGTTAAACACCTTCTTCTACAGGAACAATTTATTTACTAGGGACTTAGGCTGATACAATTTCCCCAAATTATTCCATAAATCCTTGGATATAGCTTCCCCTGACACATTCATTATACTAAATCTAAGAGACACAATCGAATTATGCTCTTTGCCTTCCGATCCAACTTTTTACAATACAATATACATATAGGTTCCTGTAGCATCCAAAATCGTAATCCAATAACCCAGATTAGTAAACAACCCTATTTCATTAACCAAAAATAGAAAACCATTGGTGAAAACCATGTGCTGAAAAACTGCCCAAAAAAGGACGCAGAAAACCGCCAAAAATATAACAAAGAATATAACACATACCCAACAAGTACTAAATGAATTATACATCTAGCTCATAATGATATGTAGAAATAACTTATCACCCGAGGATAATCATTCATCCCAATCATCCAAGATAAACTTAATTGAGATGCATGCGCATGCACAAGAACACACACACACACACATTACACTGGTGGACATTGGATTTTTTTGTTATTAGTGTTTTTTTTTAATTCCATGGATAGTTCCATTTCGAGCATAGAGGGGATTACAAATTTTCCTCATTTTCGGTTGCAGAAAGTTCCTCTTGGAACAAAAGCATACAAATATGGATAATAATTCATTTAATTAATCAAAGTCAATACTAATATTATTTTATTACTCGTTCAAATTTCTTAGAATTAATCAATTTAATACATATATAAAGTCAAATAAAATATGATATTACTCTTGTTATTTACATTGTTTAGAATATATGGTCTCCCTTAAGGGGCTGTAATTCCTACATTAAAAATATTTAAGAATCCTCTCATATTGTGGAAAACGTTCAAATGTTTTCTACAAAGGAAGACATTTTTCTATCTAGAAAACATAGAGTTTTAGGTTAAGCGCCCCGAGAAAGGAAATCTAAGGACATCGAAGGATACTAGGAAAAAATCTAAAAAATTGGAGTGCCTATCCTCATCCATCACATCCACAAGATCTTCAATTTAAAAAACAAGTAGTCTTCCCTAAACCCTAGACTTAAAGCTTCATTGTACATATTTTTAAAAGTGGGGATAAAAACAATCCTTCTAATTATAAAACCATTATGATTAGCCACGTTTTAACCAAGTTATATGGAATGTTTTTGAAAAATAAGATCAAAGTATGGCTAGAAAGCCACCAAAAAAGAGCTAAAGGCTAGGACAAATTTAGGAACTGTCATTCAACTATGGACCACCTTGTTACACTTAGGATCATTGTAGAGGAGTGTTGCAATAATAAAAATGGTCTCCTATGTTGTTTCATTGAATTTAGAAAATATTTTGACACAATGCCAAAAACTAACCTTTGAAATGTATTAGAAGAGATGAAAATGTCTTTCGAGTTGAGAGCTATTGCAATAAGATTGTAGAATAAAATTATTTCCAAGTTTAGAAACACTAAGGGTCAGTTGGAAAAATTAATTTTAATATAGGAGTTAAGAATGGTTGTCCCCTATCCCCTACCCATTTTGGCATATACATCGACAAGTTAGAAGGTTGTTTGGAAGAACAAGGTCGTGTCAACATGAATCTAGCTGGTATAGTCATCATACTTCTTCTTTATGTTGATTATATTATTAGGGTCCTACCCTAACCCCCTAAGTATATAAATACATTTCTACATATGGAGACCATGTCTAGTAAATAAGGCCCATGTAGTAGTGTGGAAGCAATAATTATAAGAAGGCTTACTAGAAGGTTCCGCCTACTAGAAATTTCCTTCTCTAGAATTTCCCTAGGAGGTAGACAGAGGTATATAAAAAAGTAGAAGTAATGTAATGAGACGTCTTGTGAAGTGTATTGTAATCAAAGCTTTGATCAATTGGAGGTTTCCCCCGTCGAAGAGACAAGTGAACATTTCTCTCATCACAAGGTATAACGTTTTGTGGCATTGTGGTTCTTTATTTGGTTATTATGGTTGAGATATGTCATTTCTGCATTAAATCTAGGTAAAGTATATGATTATGCTATGCATCTTCCAATTTATTAATAAACAAAACCACAAGTGGTATTAGAGCACTTTCCTGAGCCCATATTTTAGAGAATTGTTTAGACACTAGAGACATATTTTAACATCTATAAATAACACAATGATCTATCATTTAGTGGGTATATCTACGATAGGGTAAGAATACATGTAGAAAATATAAGTAGTTTCACCTAGTTAGACAACCTTGTAGCCCATGTTGGTACCCCTTCAATTAGTATTGCATCAATCATCACCTATATACGAAGTTTGACTTCCATGTACCCTAGGGTATATTAGAAATCCACCAGGCTACCTAAAAATAACTTTAGATAATTTGATCGATTGTCTTGCTACTATAGTGGCACCAAGAAAAAAACTCTGGAATATTACTCTCTAGTTCTTGGTTAATTAGGCAGTATGGCTAAGGGTATGGTTGAGCTTCCTTAGTTAGTTCCCTAAAAAATTGGGATGAGTACTATTGTTGGACCCTACACATATATCAGAGAGCTATATCACCTGACACTCTGTTTCCCTTAAAATCCTTGAAACCCTACCCCTTGTTGTTAGTACATGAAATTCCTACATAAATGGATGTATTGTGAATTTGTGCATCATGTCACTAGGAACCTTGCTTCCTACTACCAATCCACAAAATTCCTACATAAATTACAGTATTGATAATTTGAGAATTTTTTTAGTGCAATATTATTCAGGCAGGAGTACAACTCCATAGGAGTAAAAAAAAATGAAATTTGGGTCCGAACCATACCCTTGTTTGAGACCTATCTCAACAAACCTAGAAGATAGTGATGTATCACCTTGGTACCATTTTATAGTAACCTTTTTATTTTGAACTCACATCTATATAGATACTATAGTATTTGAGGTGGCAACCATAATATCCTCCTTGGAAAGTCAATGTGATGAGTTACAACAAAAAATTGACTGCAGCCACTCCTTTTCCTAGAAAAAAATTGATTCCATTAATGAAAAGCTAGCCAAACTAGACTTAATCCTAGATCAATAGTCCCTATTCATGGTGATGTATAATAAATCCAAGTGTTATCAATTCCAAGAACAACCATCCCAAAAGGAAGGAGTTGAATCAACCAATCCCATGGAGCCTCACTCTACCCCATTTGTTTGTGACCCTATGAATCAAATGTGGAATAGACTTCCTAAAGTGAATCCCAACAAATTTGATGTATTCAACCCCATAGGATGGGTCACTTAAATGGAACATTATTTTTCTTGTATGGAATCATATATGACTTAATGAAACTACACGTGGGTGTATCATATTTAGATATTGAATGTTGGTAATGGTGTAAATGGCATAAGAAATCCCACTGAGGTTATATTTCTTGGAGACAATATGTCTCATAACTATATGAAAATTTTGAAACAAACACTCATTATTTGGGCCTCCTAACAAAGATTAAAAAATCCAGTATTGTTGAAGTGTTCATCTCTACTTTTTAGAAACTCACCATTTGCATTGAAGGTATGCCAGATACCTTTTTCATGAAATTATTTATCAGTGGTTTGAAGGAAGAGATACATTTCCAAGTCTTAATATCTCATCCTACTACTTGGTTGGAAGCCTCTCAAAGATATAGAGTGTTATAGCACAAAATACCATACTCATGTTTTTGTGCCATGGCCTAACCCTTTCCCAATGCTTGCTAGACTTTTCCCTAAAAGTCACCTTCAAAATCATCTAAAAAACATGCTTTAAGAGCATATCTGCGGGTTTCCCTAGTGTAACACGCAGACATTCGCGCCTTTCCCCACTGAAACCCATGGATGCCCTCATTTTTGGTGAAAAATAAAGTAATTTCTTGTTTTCAAGTGGGTTTTTTGGTTGGGCTCATTTCCCAATGAACCTTTCTTGTACACAATGAAATCCAACTCCCCAAACATGTTTGGGAAGATATAAAAAAATCATTGAGGGCTAAGATGAGTACAATTCCCTTGGTGCAAAGTTATGCTTCCAACATCTAGCAAGCCTCCTTTCCCTATATTCTTTGAGCAACATCCCATTTAATCTGGAAACTCCTTTTCCAGAGCTTCTTTCTCATTTATATGACTATAGAGTGTCTTCTTATTCCTATCTGAGAGAGGTTTTTATCGGTTGAATTGATGCTTGAATATTCTGGGAGGAACCCAAATAGTTGGCTTCAAGATGGTGCCTTAGGCTAGACAAGGTTGTGACTTACCTTTCCTACTTGTTGGTAATAAAAGAGCTTGTTTTCCCCCCAAATTTATCTTCATTGTAAATTTATTTGTATATCTAGTTTGAATCTGACATATTAGATACACATATTTATGATCGTATAACTACTTTCGTCGTAGCCCTAGTTTTGTATCTGTATTGTAGGTTAATTGCATCAGAAGATTAGGGGTTCTTCAGTGAATTGGAGCGAGGATCGACATGAAATGGGAGAATAAGGTGCACCTTCTTTTATCCTTTCTATCCCTACCTTCTCCTAAATAAAGTAGTTATTTTCTTTTATTTTTGTGTGTTTGTCATTGAGGGAAGATGATTATCTCTTTCACCTGGTCTTGATATGCTATGATTACGACCCACGATAACAAGGGAAAATACCTTAATCAGAATTGATGACTCCACTGGAGATACTCCTAGTTAGGTCAGTTTTGTTGAGGTATCTTGCTTGCTTATGTTTTCTTTTGCTGTTAGTTTCTAAGTCCTTTTTAGAGTTTTTAGCCACACAGGACTTGTTTCTTAGTCCTGAAGCCCTCTGTTTCTGAGTGGATCTTTTTATTTTCTGAACTTACGTTGTCATCCATGATTTACATCACTATATCCCACTTACATCCACGAGTTTCATATCTATAGCCCGCGGATACCCGTGAGTTTCTCTAGTAACAGTCGCAGACCTGTGTGAAGTTGATTTTTTATAAAAATTCTCTTCCTTTCATGGGTTTAGTGCTTGGTTTGATCAGTCACTTAGACTGTCCCGAGTCTTTGTTTGGTGTCTCTGCGTTAGGTTTTGAACTCTTGATATACATAAAATATTAAAATATTTTCTTTGAATGTCTAGTATAAGGTTTGTTAGGTAGACTGAAAGAACAACCTTGTTAGTTTGTATTTCTAGATTCACTGTTGTTTCAATATCTTCTTGGCCGAACACTTTCTGTCTTTTTGCCTGCTTTCTACCTTGTTTAAAAAGTAAAAAGAATATTTGCATTCATGTGCTTACTTTTTCTTTTGTAAATGAAAAAGTTTAAAGAAAAATATTACTGCTCATTTCTTGAACCCTTGCCTTTCATTTGCAAGAAAAGAAGTAGCCACTTATCATTAAGGTAGTTTCATTTTGGTAGTGATAACCTTTTGATTTAAAAAAAAAAGGAATTCAGTTGTACACGTTTTTCATCCTAGCATTCGTTTGCATCTTGAGGTGTTATAAATATTTCACTTAAACTCTTGTTTTCATCCAAAAAATAAAACAATTTGCTACATAAGCATTGTTGCATCCTTTTTCACTTGAAGAAACTAATTGTGTGTTCTTATATTTCATTTCTTTTGGAGTCAGTCTAAAAGCATCACCAAATTTTCATCCATACCCTTTTTGAGTAAAACTTACCTATTAAAATGAGCACATAACTAAAAATCATTAGATACTTTCATTTTTCTAGGGTACATCAACAATTTTAGGCTAGGGACTTTGCATAGGTTGGAGAGTAAAGTTCTCCAAGGCCACTAAAAAAACATAAGTGTCTGAGATAGGGAGTGTAGAAAACATTTTTTTCGTAAAGGTTGGTTCAGAATCTCCTCTAACAAAAGAGCTAAACACAATGTTGCATAAGTAATATCTGAGGAGATTACCATCCATAGATTTATCAAACATAATGGAGAGATTGTGTATTGGGGGTTTCGATTGTACCCATACCTCCATGAGAGGCGGTGCTTTCGAAGCTTCAATATTTTCTACCCTTCCCACACTTTTGATCTTGACTGTTGATTGTACCCCTTGGGCACTGACTCTCAGCTGGTAACCTTAGTTTCTCTTCATAGGTAAACCAAAAGGTGACTGTGAGGGTTTGTCGTAGTACCTGGGGAAGATTTTGTATTACACACTTCTTTACTACTGGAGGGTGCCCCACGAAGCATGGATACTTGCACCGGATAAGGATGATCCATGGAGGTAAAGATAAATGATTCTCATACCTTCATTCGGTGGTCCACATGAATTAATCAACTCGTGTCTTTGTCCCCCGCCTCCTCAAAGGTGCTAAGTCGATTATTCAGACACTTTCGTACCAGTTGGTCAGTCATAGAACATAAAACACAACTCTCTAGAAGTCAGTTTTGTAGAACCATAAGAGGTAATTGTTAAGGATCTTGGAGCTAAGGAATTTTCTCCACACACTAATTATCCATTACCTTTCAGTTTCCCATTTCCATTCATATGAGTCCCTTCTCCAAGATCATACTTTCTTGATAGTAGCCTTCTTTGGTGGGCCATTATGGGTGACACTTCACCAGTGTCAAGGTTGGGAGCACCTGCAACTCCCACCTCGGTGATCATTACCGGGGGATATTTCATCCTTGTATGTCAGATAAAATGAAAAATGTGGTTCAATCCACCATTGCCGTGACAACCAGTATCATTGCCTCATTGGTTGTCATCCCCACTCGAGTTTCGAGTGAAACAACATCTTTCGTGTCAACAACAAACAATTTCTCTTAGGGAATGCTATTGATATGAATGTTTAACACTTTGGTGAGTTCTCATCCAATGTATTAGTTATCGAATGTTGGAGCGGGGAGCACTCAAGCTCCTTACCATGCCTTGTCTTAGGGTGGAGGTCACATTCCTCTGTCATCTCCATTCGTGGGAAGTGGACCTGTTCCATTTTCTGGCCCTAACCCCGCATGGAGATGGGGAACTTCTATGGGTAGTGGATCCCAATCCACTAGTATGTCATCAACTTCGACCACATTCACATTTTACAATGGGTTTGGGAGAAACCCTTTCACCGCGTCTTCTGTTTCGGTAGGGGGAAACTCCTTCCAAGGTTAGTCCACCCCCTGGAAAGGACTAGTTTCTTATCTAGGGGTGCCTTTGGGGAATAATCCTCTCCAAGGATAGTGGAATCCCTTCCAAGGGATGTTGCAAGGGTTCAACCCCTTTCCCGGTCAGTCCACCCCCGTGCCAGGATTTATTCCTTTCTATGGGGGGTCTGCTGGAGGTAACCCTAATTTTCCTCTTGGGAATTGATAGGTGGAGGTTTTAATCCATTTAACCAGGGACCACAAGTATTTATCCCAAGCTTTGGTTCAATAGAAAACTCTTTCTGGAAACCTGGTGCCAGTTACAATCTAGGCCCTTCTTTTCAAGCCACTCATTAGTCGATGATGCAACCTAGGTTACCGTTTCTGGAAACTTTGCATTTTCTGGATTTTTCGAAGTTGATGAATGATCCAATTTTTCATGACCCCAGTTGGCCTACTGTCCTGGATAAATTACCTTCGAACATTCCAAATTTTGAGGGGAAAAGCGGTGAAGACCCGCATGACCACGTGATGAATTTCCACTTGTGGTGCTCGTGATACTCATTAAATGATGATTCAATCATACTACATTTGTTCTAGCATACTCTTACTGGAGGCAGTGATAAATGGTATATTGAACCTGAGAGGGGGAAGTACTCGACATTTGGTGACTTAGATATGGTTTTCTTAAACCAATTCCAAATCCTTATCCGGTATGATTCCGGGACAAAATTGCTGGCTAACTTTGAATAGGACAATGCCACACACATTTCCGACCACATTCAGAAATGGAGGAGACGAAAGAGCTTGATTAAGGATATGGTCCCACCAGATTTCCTCATCGAATGGTTCTTGAAATAATTACTCCTGTATATTTCAAAATACGTCTTAACGTCGGGAGTGTTTTTAGAGGAACATGTGATCTTTAGGGCACAACAATTAGAGATTATGTACTCTCAGTAAAGCATGATCTATGATATTATGAAAAATGATCCACGTTCGAATCTTGAATTGGAAAAGCCAAAGACCAACCCACATGCTAATGGCATAGTGGGTTCTACTCAGAAAAAATATGCAGACCTAACCACTAGCCAGATGCAGAAACTTACTATTCAACAACCAACATTTTGTACAACCACTAGCTCGACCGCCCCCTCCACCCAGTATTCCGATGTACATTTAGTGAAGAAAAATACTTCGAAGGATCTTTAGGAATCCAGAGAGAAGTGAAAAGGCAAGGGTAAGAAAGGTGGTGGGGGTAATAACAAGAAGTTGGATACAAATACTAAGGGGGGAAAATATGAGAAGAGGAAAGTGAAATTTCCTTGTAAGCTTTGTGACGATGATCACTTTACTCACCAATTCCCACAAATGGAATAATCCTAATGGATTATCAAGTTGAATCAACATCAACAAACTGATGTGTTGCAAAACCATTTTCCACAAGGGAAAAACTTGCAAACTGGAACTTCCAACTTCAACCCACAAGGGGGCACTTCAAGTGCTCCCCCCTTTGACGGATATAAAGGAGTTGTAAACATGATTGACTCCTCGAAGATAAAATAATATGTGGACTGGTCGATGATAATTTAGAACTATGATAACCCTGAGTCGATGGAGAAAGGGAAGAAAACTTTAGAGGATCAGGCCCCTCTCCACATACAAAATCTTGAGAAAGAAGCAGTGCCACACATACCGAAGGGTGTTTACAAAAGGATGAAGCATAACCCTAATGCATGATCCACTCCCAATTATTTAGTTGTGGAGGACTTGGATCATATGCCTTGTGCTATGTCCACTTTGGAGGTTCTCAAAAGTTACCCTTCGTAGCGTACTGTGTTGTTATCTTCCATAGGAGTTGCAGACTCTACCAACCATCTCATTATGAAGTTTGATGCTACTGATGTGAGACCACACCTTCCATATCACATGGAATTTTAGATTGGGGTTGTTTGCAAGAATATCTTAGTAAAGAGGACCATAGTTGATGAAGGAGCTTCCACATGCGTGATGTCTTTGTCATGCTGGAAAGCTATCGATTCTCCTAAACTTACCCCTTCCCCTACACTCTTGACTGCTTTTGACGGATTGTTTTTCAACCACATGGTATGATTCCTTCGTGTCTGGTTACGTTAAGGGGAAAGTTCGTTTTCATTGAGGTTGAAGTAGTCGACGCGCTGCTCGACTATAATATTTTCTTAGGAAGAAGCTGGACTTATGCCATGGCAACTATTGTCTCGACAAATTTTTGGATTATAATCTTCCCCCATGAGAGAAGGATTGTGACTATCGATCAAGTGTCATCCAACCTTTATGACACAAAATCCAATGTTGGGTCTACTGTGACTTGGATTGAAAACTCTCAAGCGATCACTAAGAGGATTGGTTGTGGGCTGTACCCTTTGATCATGGGATATTTTGATATCCGCACACCGATTTTGTACGTTCTTTCTACTCCGGTTAATAGGGTCTCTTCATTTAGGATGTCATATATACAATACCTATGGGCCCTTTCCTCACCATATAGTATGGTCGAAGGTCGATTTCACGCCAGGATCACCGAACCTTTGTCTACTGCCGAACTAGCTTATCAAGTCATCCAACAGGTCACAACAGACCCAGATCAAAATCCTGTGGTCACCGAGGAGGATGATATATTTTCTGAGAATATTTGGGATCAAGGCTCTTCAAGCTCTCAAGACTGTTTAGATACCTTCTTTCCTTCATATGAAGCAATTATTGAGGCAATGGTTGAAGCCGAAAGGTCATGGGAGGATTTACATCATAGATCATTTTTCCTTCTTGAACTTAATCGAGTTGAGAGTGGAGAGTTCAAGTCAATCGTGGTTGTATGTGTTGATGGAGTGGTCAATCCTTTGATTAGACATGGTGTCTATGTTGAAGGAAACATGGCCAAAATATCATAAATTACGATCCCAATAAACATTTCTAAAAATCATGAATTTGTCGAGAACGTCTTTATCAGAGCATAATTCTCACAAGATGAGATTTCTCAATATACGACACTCATTAAGGAGTTTTGAGATGTGTTCACATGGTCTTACACGGAAATTCCTCGCATTGATCCTCTAATAGTTTATCATGAGATTCGAACCTATGAAAATGTAAAACCGGTTCATCAGAAGTGGAGACCTATGTATCCAAGAAAGGCAGTGTGAATAAAGGCAGAAGTCGAAAAGCTACTCAATGTAGGATTTATCTACCCAGTTCCTCTTACTGAATGGGTCTCCAACCCTATTCCCGTTGATAAGAAGCAGGGTACAATGCATGTTTGCATGGATTTTATGTACTTGAATAAGGCATGTCCTAAAGACAACTTCCCCACACCATTCATTGATTGGATCTTGGATGAGTGTGAGGGGAGAAATATTTTCTCATTTATGGATGGTTTTTT
>ML877131.1:6766-18008 GCA_009831015.1 Picea engelmannii | reverse complement strand
TGTATAGATTTCCTTCACGGGTTCCAATAACCCTATCATTCTCTAAGCTGGAGTCTTTATGCCAAGATAACACTTTTCCATCTACGAAATCTATTTTGTTTCCTTTGTCTTCTAGAAAATATATGGATACGAGATTCTTTTCTAAACCAGGTACATATAAGACATTGTTGAAATGAACATTGTTACATGTTTTCGACTTGACGGAGGCTTGTCCAATTCCTTCGACTGAGTAAGTGCTTTCGTCTCCAAGCTCTACCTTATACGATGTCTTCTTTTTATTTAGATTGGAGAATTTGGCTTGATCTCCTGTCATATGCCTAGAATCTCTAATTTTAATTATCCACATGTCATCTTCAAGCGTTCTTGTGAGTGCTAAGTAGTGTAGAGGACTAGTCTTTTCATTCATGACTTCGATTGACTGATGATTGGTCAAGCTTTGACCCAAAATTTCAACCTTGATGTTTCTGCATTCTGAGAGTGCCAAGAGATGCGTTGGACTAAGGTGCACTTGAATACCTTCTTCTTGAGCGATATATTCCATCAAAAGGTGTTGGATCAGGGTTTTAGGATTTTTGCAGTTACACATGCTAGTAACCCTAGCGGTAGTGCTTTGGTAATTTCTCCTGCTAGAAAAACCCTAGCGCGGTTCTTCAATGAGCTTAGTATCCTTATGGCTATGCTTCCTTCCAGTGGTTAGAATGAATGAAGGAGGTATGGGCCCATAACCTGTTAGAATGTGCTCGTTTAACCATAGACAATATCACTGTTGTCACCCAACCATAGGCCGAAGCCACCCCTAAGCACCTTGACCTTGACAGAGAGAATAATCTTGGTAGAAAATCAATAGAAAAGTAAGGATAATGCACCAAGAAAGAAGTAACCAAAGATTATTAGAGAGTCCAACCCAGAAAGACCAAAACTATAGACTTCAGAACAGGCAACAACACCTTCTATAGGACATGTGCACAAGACTACCCAACTGCAGTGTGCACAAGTGTATCTCTACAATTCTGAGAGTTGTGTAAAGTGAATAATGACACCCTGTATTTATACTACCTCTGCCAGACTGTCAGGGCCTACTTCTCACTCTGGGTACTAATTATTCCATATTAATTATCTCATTTAGCCGACATCTCTTCTAGGGTTATAATCAATTCTTTTCTTGCTTCCAGAATATTCTAATCTTGTCAAAGGTCACAATGGAGGTTGAAACCTCCCGCGGCTACCATAATATCAACAGGTTCGTTAAAATATGCTTTCAAAGATTTGGTTTTAATGCATATTGCTAACGGTTTCAAATTTTGAATGTTTTCAAAACTCGACGCTACTAAAACTACCAGTTCAGACCAGTTGGCAGTGGCACTATGTGATCGGTTGCTAAGGTGTATTTCGAAGTTGAGAGGGTCCTGATGATCTCCTAAGAAATTGTAGAAATCCAAGTTTTCTATTCCTTCAGGTATTCCATGGTTTCCCTCCTCTGCATAGCAAATTCAGGTAATAATTGTTCCCTGGAGTTTTCGGTAGCGACTATCTCTGCAAATCGCCCTCTCCATTCATATTTTATCTCACATAGACCTACAGTCATTATCACTTGGTTTGTAGCTATCAAGACACCCATTCACCTTTTTCCTGAGTGTTGAGTACCCAAGCAAACATTTATTCCTTGTGTGTGCACTGTGCTACCCAAAATCGCTGCTAAAACTTCATTGCATTTCCCCTGCTTCCTCTACTATTCAGGTTGGAGTTTTCTTAACTTGGTTTTCAAAGACCATTGTAGTGGTTTCCTTCACCATATTTTTATTCTTTAGTTTGAGATCTGTAAACAGTAAGGGGAGGGAAAATTGCAGCTCTTACTTTCCAAAACCATTAAGCAATGTGAGTTAGAGGAGAATCCTAGGAAAAAAAAACCATTGTTCATTATCAATCTCCCATTGAATTCTGCCTCCATTTTCTCTCCTAGCCTTCACTGCACCATAGCCTTTGACCTCTCATCTTGACCCATTGAGACACCTCATAAAAATAAATCTCACAAGGGAGGCACTGTGGTCAGAACTGAATCCTCTGACATGCATTTATTTGAGGAGGAGCCAATGGCTAGGGAAGTTTTTCAAAGGGTGGGTTGCCTCTCTTTCTGTCAAAACATGCAGAGGGGACATCCTGAGGTGGTAAGGAAATTTTCCTCACATTTTGATGGCCTTAAGACTAACGTAGGAGATCTGGAGTTTGAGGTGTCTGAAGCCTCTATTGCAACAACCACAAGAATTCCTAACACAAGGGAGAGATGGTTTAAATCCATGACTTTGAATGATGCCTTCTTCAAGGATTTCCTTAACCCAGATTATTAGACTGACAACTTGTCCAAGGGAGTTCCTAGAAGTCATCTATTTGTAGGTTTTGACAAGATGTTGAATATCATCCAAAGATACTTCACATGTGAGGGGAGGTTTAATATGTTATTCCAGTACCATATAAGGCTTCTTCTTCATTTTAATTGAAAATATGAAATGAATATCCCTTTCTACTTGTTGAGAATCATGGGGAAAATGTCTAATAGAGTCCAAGCCAAATCCAAGGCTGTGGATACGAGTGTTTTTCATTCTGGATTGATCAAAATGTTGGTAATGGAAGAATTGAAGAAGAGGAACATTTCTTGGGAGAAATTCATTGTTTATTCTCACATGTAGTTGGATACAGTTTCAACTCCTCATTCAGATATGCAAAGTCCTTTTCCACCTACTAGTGATTCTCTAGCAGGAACAAACAAGAAAAGGAAGAGTAAATCCATCACTCAAGACAAAGAGGTTGTTAAGAAAGTTGAAGAAGCAGACAAGGAGGCATATCATTCTCCATAGAGAGACTCTTCATCTCCTCCTGCATAATTGCAACACTTCAAGGATGAAGTGGCCTAAAGGAATTTGAATGTGTTGGTTGAAGCTGCCATTGAGAAGGAGAAACCAGTAGTGAATAAAATCACACATGCAGTTAAGAAGCCTATCACTACAAAAGGAAAGAATGATGTTGTGTGTTGGCATAGGGGCAAACCCAGGGTTCAACTCCAAGAGCACACCAACAAGCCCTAACTACTGGCCCTTTTGACAACACTTGCGAGGAAGATGTAGTCTCACCCGAAGTAGCTATGGAGGGTTGTAGGACAGAGATGTCTACAACCAAGGGGAATATCAAGTGGATCCAATACAAGAACAACACAACATATCAAGTCCCAGCCTAGATCTACTCCACACAACTATCTATCAAATCTATCACAATAGCATTATATCAAATGAAAAAGAACACAACATCAATCACACACAACACAGGGTATATGTGGTTCACCCTCTCTCTAGGGCTATGTCCAAAAAACTGTGCTTTATAATATATTAATATGAAGCATACAGTTCTTATATGTGCTCTTAGCTAGCAGATATTCTCTTCTTCTCTCTCTTTCTCTCACCTCCCTGCGCACCTAGCTGTAGGGTTGATCCTTGCACCCAGCTGAAGATATTACAATACAGACTGCTCTCACAATACAATAGTTCTCTCTCAATAGAAATCTCTTCTCATGACATAATTGAACCTATCCCAGGTCCTCTTGACCTTTATTTATATATTACAATCACTCACTGATGGCCTTAGGCTGAAACATAAGTGTAAAAACCCTAGATACCAAAACCCTAGGTCAACTTAACCCACATTTTTAGGGCTTCACCAACCTGTCTTTCTTTCCTTCTCGTGCAGTGCTCCAAAGCATCCAACGGTGGATTTTTCCTCTTGTTGAGTTGTCCACGATCTGTCTTCCTTATTGATCTGTCATACTCGGTCTCCTCATCCAACGACTTGCTTTCTCTTACGTCACTCTGTCTTTTCTTCTCTTCTTCTCACTTCGACCCAGTATCAGTCACTGTGTCTTCTGCGTAGTTCATGTTTCACTTTTTCTGCCTTAATCTTCACTTACTTCCATACCCAAGGGCCAACAAGCCCCCAACACTCGCCTGTGACTCGTCCTAAGGCACTTCATATCTAAAATTTCTATTTTTCTTCGACTTCAGACTACGCAGGGCAGCATGTGCTTTCAGCTCTATGCCTCCCTTCCTTGTGCAGACTGTCTTTTTGGTGTCTAGTACCCAGTTTCAACTGCACCTAGTCCCTAGACCCTTTTCTTCATGCTTTTACTAAGAGTTGCGAGGAAACTAGTTGTCATAATACAATTTCAACCAGCTGTCGTTCACCAAACCTTCCTTCCATTCTCCATTCAAAGTCTTCAACTGCGCATCTCCTCCTTCTGTGATATAGGCAACATCATATGGCCCAAGCCAATGCGTTTTGAACTTTCATGGATTCTTCATGAACTTACTTTCATATACCAGAACCAAATCACCTTGCTTAAATACCTTCTTCTTGATGTGTCTGTCATGGTAGGCCTTCTCTCTTTCCTTCTGTACCTGCGGATGAAATCCTGCAATAAATCTATCTTCTTCTAGTTCGACCAACTGCGCAAGCCTTGCTTGAACAATGCCAATGTCATCCATATATGTAAAGGCAATGATTCTTAAGCTTGGGACCAAATATTCCATCGGGACAACTGCTTCGAGACCATAAACCAACTTAAAGGGAGTCTGCATGGTCATCTTCTTGCAAGTGGTTCTATAGGCCCATAGTACGGCTGGTACTTTTAAATCCCAGACATCCCTGTTCACACTGCAAATCTTCGTCAGCGTTGTCTCCAAGATCTTGTTGAATGCTTCAACTGTCCCATTCGCTTGTGGATGGTAAGGTGTGCTCTTCTGATGAGGGAATGAAAATTCCTTAGTCAAGGCTTCAACGGTCTTATTGATGAAATGTGTGCCTTGATCACTCATAAGGATCTTCGGGCATCCAAATCAGGTTATGATGTCATCAAATATGAAGTGTACAGCTGTAGTTTCACTACAGTCCTTAACTTCTCTTGCTTTGGCCCATCTAGTCAAGTACTCTGTCGTAGTGATTATGTACCTTGCTCATGTGCACTTCCCTGGTGGGTTTATAGGTCCCACGAAATCAATGGCATGTTTCTCAAATGCTTGTAGAGTCAGCTGCGATGCTAACGGGTGGTTGATGTCTCTTGTTCCTGGTTGTGCTAACACAACTCCTAATGCAATAGAATATGCATTGACATGCATGTGAAATTCCTTGTTCCAATCTGGAAAAACCAAGATAGGTGCAGTAACCATTTTCTGTTTCAGTGTGTCAAAGCTCTGTTGGCATTCCTCTGTCCACTAAAACTGACAGTCTTTCTTCAAAAGCTTCTCCATGGGTGTTGTAATTTGTGCATAGCATTTAATGAACTTCATGTAGTATCTAGTATGTCCCAGCGCAGTGCGCAGTTGTTTAACTGAAGTAGGAGGGGGTAGATCAACTATAATGGCAATCTTAGATGGATCTACCAGCAATCCATGCTTGCATACAATATGACCTAACAACACTCCTAAGGGTGAAAATAAGATGCAATTCTTCAGGTTTAAGTCAGTCTGACACTGTCTTCTCTTGTCCAACATTAGCCTTAAACATTCAATATGATTTTTCAATAAAACAAAAATAGTCCAATCATCAAAGTATGCTTCTAGGAATTTATTTAGAAACTCCTTGAATGCTTCGACCACCACCCTGGAAAATATGGCTAGGGCATTCTTCAATCCAAACAATCCACTATATACTGGTAGGATCCCCATTCTATGGAAAAAGGTGGTCTTATGGAAATATTCCTTAGCAATTCGGTTCTAGTGGTATCCTGAAAATCCATCTATACAAGAATATACCTCCTGGCCTCCTGCATTATCTAACACTTCGTCAGTAAATGGTGTAGGGAATGGGTCATGAAAACAGGCATCGTTCAGCTTCCTGAGATATACGCAGATCCTGATCTCTCATGTCTTCTTGTCTTGTACCACCATAGGGCTAATCCACTCTGACTCTTCAACAGGTTCTATGATTCCTGCTTCCAGCATTCTTTCGAGCTCAATCTTCACTTTCTCCTTATATTTAGGGTTCAAATTGTAGGGTCTCTATTTGACTGGCCTGGCATCTGGTTTCAAAGGGATCCCCATCTCTCCCATAGGCCTTTTAATGCCCTTCATATCAATTAACTTGGTTGGAAACAAGTCTTGATATTCATGTAGTAACTCTGTGATCTTGTCAATAGTGGAAGCATCCCAATAGTCTCCCACATTTGCAAGATTCGGTGTTTGATATGTTCCAATATTGACTTTATTAATATTGATCGGTTGTGCAATAAATGGTATCTCAACTCCTGGTCCTTCCACATCTCGTTGTCCTTTTTTTTTTGTGATGTTCACCTTCCGAGGATCATCGTCTTCATCAACATTGATATTGTAACAACCTTGCAGTTTTTGGAGAGGTGCAGTCCATTCTTCCTCTTCTTGTTCCAAAGGGAGGCTAGATGCCCCCTCAAATACTTTCTATCTTACAATCTGTAATGCTTGATACACTGTAGGATATTGGCTTTCAAACAAAAAGGTAGTCATAAATTTATGAGTCATACCTTCCCAATCTGCAGTGATGAGGCACAGTTCTGCTTGAAGATACCAGTTGATAGGGGTTGTGTCCAGCGTGTTAATAAATTTGTGCACCCACTGCTCTTGAGGAATGTTTCTTCAGGCTTCCTCGCAGCTTCGCACATGGTCCTTCGGACAACTTTGACCTGTGTACCTAACTTCGCAACCTTCTACTTTCACTGAGAACCACACTGTCATCAAAGCATGACATTGTACCCAGTCTGTAATGTTTTTTTTGTGTGTCCCCCACCATCTTGATGGTGTTGCTTTCAAGGCCTCATCCATTGCCAAAAATATTTGTTGTGTTGGTACAATTTCTTCAAAGTCCAACAAGAATTCTTCTAAGTGATTAAGACCATCAAAGGTTGGTAAGTTACTTATTGTTGTGCCAATCTAGCAAAATTCCCTGGTTAATCTAGTACATCTCCTTGTAGATACTTCATGCATTTTGTTCTGCCAGTTCTCCAGTGCTTCTTCTGAATATGATGAACATGCATTGTCACTTCACCATCTTAGGTTCCCATCCACTGTAGGATTAATGTAATATTGTTGTCTGGATGTTAATTTGTATATGTTTTCTAGTTCATATGTGTGGTCTTCTTCTCTGATGGGTTCTGTGTATCGTTGACCTTCATCGAGATCTAAAGGTGCAATGACCCTAAGTCCTGTTAATATTATGGTAGGTGCGGGAGGTATTTACCTCCACATGTGAACCTGATGAGAATAGAAGACTCTGGAAAGTAAGAGAAACCCTAATGAGTTGGCTAATAACCCTAGAAGTTTTGTCGGCTCAAGAAGATAATTTATATTAGGCTATTAGCCTCCAAGAGAAGAAGTCAGCTAGAAATAATAATAATATACTGAATAGACACTTATCCAGAAGGAGAATTCGGCCCCAACAAAACTGGCAGAACCACTATAAATACAGGGTGCCAGTTCTCATTTTGACACATCTCAGAATCGCAGTTCCTAGTTTGGTGCACACTGCAGTTGCAGTCTTGTGCACAGGTTTGGAGGAGAGTTGTTGGTGCAGCTGCAGCAGCAACAAGTTTTCAATATTGGGCTTGAATATCTCTTGGCTAGGGTTTGGACTATATGATCAGCTTTTTGTGATGTGTTATCCGTGGGGGAAATGTGCGCTACTCTTTGTTTGGCTATCTAGCCTAGGGTTTGCTTCTGGAGGAATTCTCAGTCAAGGTTAAGGTGCTCGGAGGGAGGCTTCAGCCTATGGTTGGGTGACGAGGGTATCGTCAATGGTAAAATGAGAACACCATATTTTATATTCTAACAAGTTATGGGCCCACACCCCTTCAGTCAGCCTAAAACGCTAGAAGGAAACATAGCCACTAGATATTGAGCTCATTGAGGAACTGCCGCTAGGGTTACTAGCAGGAGTAGTTTCCAAAATCACTACAGCTAGGGTTACCAGCAAAAGCAGTTGCAGAAACCCTAAACCTCTTGTCGAAGCACCTTAAGTGACGAGATTGACCTAATCTCTGGATAGATCAGTGCACCCTAGCCCAGCGCATCTCTTGGTACTCTCAGAAGGCCAAGACGTGAAGTTTCGATTTCTGGTCAAATATAGGGTTTGACCAAGTCAAGCAAGCCATGACTAACTCTATGAAGTCTGAGAACAAGCTAGATGGAGCCTCTAACTTCAGAGCATGGAAGACAAGGATTGACCTCATCCTTGCTAAGAATAAAGTGTTGGATATTGTGAAAGGAAAGATCGTGAAGCCAGAGTTTAAAGAAGGAGAAGAGAAGGAACCACAGAACATTGCAGTTATGGAGAAGTTCAAAGATGTTGACATCAATGCCATGAGTATCATAGTGGATTCCATAAAAGACCACTTGATACCCTACATCTCCCATCTTGATTCATTGAAGAAGATGTACGATGCCCTAACAAATCTCTTCTCGGTCAGAAACATTGGACAAGTTATGAGTCTAAAGAATGAGCTCTGTGACATGGAGATGAATGATGATGACAGCATAACATCATACTTTGTAAGGATATCCCAATTAAGAGATCAACTACAAGCTATTGAAGAGATCACTTCAGAAAATGAATTGGTGAACATAGTACTCAATGGTCTTCCCAAGAAATGGGATGCATTTGCCGCAAGCATGAACACAAGGAAGGAGTACCCGACATTTGAAGAAATTTGGACTTGTTGTGCTTAAGAAAAATCAAGGATCAATGCAAAAGAGAAACCTCAAAAGAAGTACGATGATTAAGCCTTCACAGCAAGATTCAAGAACTTCAGGGACAAAAGAAAGTTCGATTCAAGAAGGAAGCCAAAACAAAGAAAAGATATTTCAGAAATACAGTGCTTCAACTTTCAAAAGTACGGTCACTAAAGGAATCAATGTCCCGAGCTAAAGAAAAAGAAGGAGAAACACGAAGCATCGATTTCCGAAGAAAAGGAACCTACAAAGAAGACTAAGCAAGATGGAAGAGATTTTTTCTACTAAAAGGTAACAACACTCTTCTTATTTCTTGTACATCTCTTGCTTGTATCATCTTTGTACATATCTTGTATATCTATCTCTTGGAAAACAATGTGTTCCAAGAAGAACTATACCTATGGAAGAACAACAAGATAAGAATGAATATCATTAGATAATACACATGAAGGGATGAAATACAAATCATGTGGAAACTACTGCAAGATAAGACAAATCAATCATGAATAAACTTAGAAGTCAGACATCAAGAGGAATTGGAGAAAGACTTATGATGACAACTAAGATGAAAGCGTGGACTCTGTTAGACAAAGAAAGCCAATTATATATTACAGAAGACAATAAGGATGCAGATGGAAGTATGGACTCTATCAGACGGAGGGAGCCGATTATATGCACTCTTACATGAAGCAAGGATTAGGAGGGAGCTAATCCTATGATCCATTGAAGATGATGAAATGTATATATCCATGGTAGCAGCCATGAAAGACAGTACGTGTTCAGCTCAACTGTAGAAGAAGAACTCTTAAAAGGAAAAACCTTAAAGTATTCCTAGTTGTTCATCCAGATCCGTGATCCTATGATGAAAAGAAAAAGTGTAATCTCTAGGGCATGGAAACTAAAAGAAACTCCATGGACCCAAAAGTAAAAGAAAAACATGAAGATTCCAAGAAAGAAAAAGGAACCAGAACAACCAGTCATTGTATTAAAGAATCACAAGATTACTAGCCTGATATGAACTCACTAAAAGCAATCAAGTAGAAGAACTGAAAGTCGTGATGAAGAACAGTGTATGAAAGACTTCTGAATGAAATCATTACGAGATCTAAAACCAGAGGTTCTCTCAAATGGAGGGAGAAGGCTATGATGATTACTTGTTCCAGTACACCAGACATATCTCTGCATGAGTCATTGTATCATCCGCAACATCCATGAGTTAGAATTCTACATCAGATAAATGCAAAGAATGTTCTCTAGAGAAATTGAATAAAGTCTCAAGACTTTGAGGCATACCAGAAAGAGACTCCTATATGCAGATAAGAAGAAGAAAACTTGGTGGAGAACCTCCAGTGCACAGCAGAAGCATGGTGAATATTTCCTATAAAATCAAGATGACTACTCAGAAGATCAGATCTCATGATGACAGAAGAGTGCCACATGGATATGTTTCAGTTCTCCAACTATGATATACTCTATTGTTCATATCTACATGAAGCCTTCACAGTATTCCAGACTAAATCACATTTGAAATCAATCATTACATTATCCATGATGAAGTCTAGAAAGGAGAGGTAAAGCTCGAGTATATTCCTACTGATGAGCAGACAACAGATATCCTGACAAAACCTCTATCCAGAATCAAGTTTGTATATTTCCGAGAGAAGACGGGGATCGTGGAAATAACTCCCTTAGCTGAAAGGGAAGATTCTCCAAGCTAAGAGAAGGTACGAAAAAATATTTTTGAAAAACATTTATTTTTATGATTTAAGTAACTCTCCAGTTAGGAGGGAGCATTTATCTTTGCAATTGAAAGATAGTCCAGATTGGACAGATGCTTTCCTGTTCGGAAAGTGGATTGAGATTTCTGACGGACAGTGACTTCCCATTGTAGTTAACATGGGAGGCAGACTGATTGTTGATGTATCATAGACAACGAATTCCCATTGTGGTTAACATGGGGAGTGGTCTAGGACATTCATTCTTCTTAGCAGTCACTCTAAGTAGTGGTCAAGTAGAATGGTCTGCCTCACCGGGCAATCATTCTTTCGAAGTTCACAGTTGTGATCAGTTTCGAAGAATGGTCTGTTTTGGAGGTTGATGCAGGACAGACATTCCTTAGGGCAGACTCATTCTCTCCAAGTTACATTTTGTTTATTGTCGGAGGAATGGCCCAGGGTGGGGAATGGTCCGGACAATTATTCCTTAGGGCGGACTCATTCTCTCCAGGTTACACTTTGTTCAGTGTCGGAGGAATGGCCTAGGGTGGGGAATAGTCGAGGCTCAACAATCATGGATAGTCATTCCTTAGGGTTTATACATTCTCTTCAGGGTGCACTTTAATTAGTGTAGGAGGAATGGCCGAGTGTGAGGAATGGTCCAAACATTTCTTAGGGTTTATACATTCTGTCCAGGGTGCACTTTAATTAGTGTAGGAAGAATGGCCCAGGGTGAGAAATGGTCCAGGCTCAGAAATCAGAAATAATCCTTCTTCCTTGTTTGTGAAGAAT
>WSFP011468897.1:0-18008 GCA_009831015.1 Picea engelmannii | reverse complement strand
TAGAGGGGAAGTTAGGTTATATTGGAAAGATACAAGAGATCATGCAAGTGGACTTCTCATCATTTCAATGTGTTTTATTTTGTTGCAAGTGGTGGGAGACATTCGAATGGAGAAATGTAAAGGAAGATTGTGATAGTGGGCTAATATGCATTAACTCTGAAAAAATGTGGGTTTAAATTAAGGAGCCTTGTGTTTTCCCAAAGCATTGCAACTAAGTGTTTTTTTACCCAAACATGTTGGATGGGGATTGGTGGTTCGTATAGAGACATGATCCAATATCTAAACATCTTTTTGAGAACAACAATGTTACAATGCCAAGCGAGGAAAATAATCAGGGTGATGGCAACGAAGATTGATTTCATGTAAATGTTTTGTTTGGACATTTATATTGTGGATGTGTCATTTTATTAATGGTATATATAATGGACAATTATGTTTTATTATTATTATTATTATGTTGGATATGAAAAGTTAACGACCATTTACAACCACCATGTTGAAAATACATTAAATAGATGTACAAGCATAATATTTGGTTTTGATATATTTTCATTGTCATATTTATTGTTTATTATAACAATTTAACGTTGTATTGTATTAAAATATGTTTATGTTAACCTTTGAATTACTAAGCATTAATTGAGATACCACAAAGTTGGTGGCGTACAATAGTAAATATTTATTTTAAATTATACTTTGTTTAACAAAAAATTGAATATATTAAAAAATATTCAAACCTCAAAAAATTTATTGTTTGAGAAAATCAAAATTCAAATAAATATATACTTACTTTGATGGAACTTCTAAGGACAATTCTAACAAAATAACTTTGTGCAACATCTACAGTACTTGTGGTGTACTTGGCATTGCCAAATTTGATGGCATTCCCCGCCTTAACTAGTGCAACTATCATGGCATTCACCTATTCCACTCCATCCTTTAGTTTTATAATCATATAAATTGTTATGCCAAGAAGTGTCAGAAAGGATAACTCCACACTAATATCTATTGTTTTAGCTTGTAGCTCAATAAATACAAGAAAACGTGATTGTTGATCTTCCATAGTTGAAGATGCTTCCTATCACCTACGACTCTTCATATTTACAATATTGTTACGAGTAACGAAATCACAAGGATTATGTGTCCAACATCCCCCCCCCTCCCCCAATCTGAAGGGATGTGTGTGAGTCCAAATATCATTATGAAATTCTCAATGTTTTTCTCTTCCAAGCGCTTTGGTGAATATGTCCGCAATTTGCTTATTTTTGGAACAATGTATCAGGTGAATAGCCTTGGCCTCTACATGATATCGAATTTGGTGATACTTTGTGTCGATGTGCTTTGTTTGATCTTGGAATCTAGGATTCTTGGGAAACTTGATTGCAGAAGTATTTCCAACTAGAAGAGGAGTAGAATTCAATTGTTTCTCCTGCAAATATTCAAGTATTTTCCTGAGCCACACAATCTCCTTCGTCGCTTCTGCAGCTGCCACATATTATGCCTCTATTGTCGAATCTGTTGGAATTGACTGTTTGTGTGATCTCCATGAGACAATTATTGATCCAAGACTCATGAGATAGCCTGAAGTTGATACTCCATTTTCCTTATCTCCATCAAAGTGTGAATCATAATATCGGATCAATTTGAAGTCATCCACCCTAAAATACCTGAGTCCAAAATCTTGACTTCCTTTCAAGTAATTCAAAACTCTTTTTGCATCAGACCAATGTCCTTCACAAGGCTTTTGCATGAACCTGGAAATAATCCCAACAACAAATGAAATCCTTGGTCTAGTGGTAGTTAGATAGACAAGAATTCCCACAATCTGTCTATACTTGGCTACATCCCCGAATTCGTTCCCTTCTTTTGATTTGAGTTTCAAATTATGTTCCATTGAAGTAGAAACTTGTTCAACAATTATCTAATGTACTTCTTTTGGGAGATAAATATGTACTTTGGATTTTGAATCACTTCAATGCCCAAATAATAGTGAAGATATCCCAAATCTGTCATCTCAAATCCTTTCTTCCACTTTTTCTTTATGGATGCAATTTAGTTTTGATTGTTCCCTGTTATCAATAGATAATCTACATATAACACAGGATATACAACATTTTTTCCAACTTTGTTAACAAACAAAGTTACATCATCCAAATTGAATGCTTGAAATTTAATTTTAGAAGATGCTCTATGAACTTTTCATACCATGCTTGCGGTGCTTGTTTCAATCCATATAAGGATTTGATGAGCTTGCATACCTTATGTTCTTGTCCCTTCACAACAAAACCTTATGGTTGAGACATGGACACATTCTCTTTCAAGTCTCTATTCAATAAATCAATCTTCACATCCATTTGATGAATTTTCCATCCATTAAATTTGTGTTGCCATGGAAAATAGAGTGCGGATGGTAGCACATTTTGTTGTGGGGGAAAAAGTCCCCTCATAATCAATACCTTCTTTCTGTGCAAATACTTTTTCCAGAAGCCTTTCTTTGTGTTTGTCAAGTGAGAAATATGACCTGTACTTGTTCTTTAATACCTACTTGCAACCGATTGGTTTGGTTCCAATTGGAGGATCCGCCAACATCCATGTCCCATTCTTAATGAAAGTCTCATATTCCTCATGCATGGATTCTTTCCATTCATCATAAGAACTGGCTTTTTCAAAGGAAATCAGTTCAAGGTTAGTAGATAAATTCAACTCACAATCATATGAAAGATCCATGTCATCTACATCACCTGAGTTTGAATTATCTGCATTACCTCCATCTTATTTTGAGGACAATTTGGTTCATGTCTTCCCGACCTCATCAGGATGAACACTTTCAAGTGTTTCTGTGAGCCATTTTGGTGGACCTTTCTGATATGGTCGAGGTTTCTCAAATGATTGATATGGTTTTGATATCATCAAGCCTCAACTTTTCAATCCTCTCGATCAAATCATTCAACTGAATCTTAGGTTCTCATGAAGTGGCAGGAACTTCTTCATGATGGGAAGATGGTAATTTATAAGGAGATTCCATAGATTGACCCTGTTATCCACAGTTTTTTGGATAACTAAGGAGAGGATGTCTTGAGGCCCTCAGGTTACATATATGGAGTACCGAGAGACCACACGATCAACAATGTCCACTTACACACACGAAAGCCCGCTCTATCACCACATTCTGATCCATTGTCAGTGCATACACCACATCGGTTAGTTTCTAGAAGGCAGATGGGTTTTTCTCCATGCGGTACAAGTCATGCATTGTGGCAAGTAATCACCCTAATATTTAAGGCTTTTAAACATGTTTCATTTGAGTTGCTTTTGATTATAGAACGTGTGCTTGAACATTATTCTTTTGACCTTGTTTCACCTTAGTGAGTGTCATAGATTTCCCAGTAAGTGGCCAACCTTTGGGGAAGGTTTCTGACTGGGGGTCCCTTGAGGGGTTATCGTACCATTTCCAACCATACTTACCACTTTTCTCATTACACTCCCATCGTATTGTATTCTTCTAGGCCCTTTTACTTTAGTGACCCAAGAAGGACATGTACCTCGTTTATTGGGAAGAAGGGGTTGAACGCCCAGAGGGATTGTTGTTGGATAAAAAGATAAAATCCTAAATATACACCTTCCAGATCTTCGCCCAGGGATCCCCAAGAAAGCAATGAAATGCTTCTTTGTAAGAAAAGGGGGACCTACAAAAATAAATGATAGTGAATGCTTAAGGAGTTAGTTGGAGGATGGGAGGTCTTATCACAAACCGACCTATCATGATCATGATTATTTAGTGGTATGACATTACCATCATCTAGTCACCAAGCCAGGGTAGTGGCTCTTAGTTACATAACTGAGAGAAAGGGGGCCTCATCACGAGCTATCCTTCTCATTTCCGCGAGGTATTTGTGAATGACATTGTCATTATCTAGAAACCATGCCATGACAATGGCCTTCAACTCATTCCTTAAAACATTAAAGAAATGAAGAATGGCAAGAAGATGGGCTTAGAAAAAGTGCATCGCAAATGAAGGTGCCACACACCCCCTACAAAGGCATCCATAAATGAGATAGTACAAGCCCTTGTATGTCATGAAACTCATCAACCTATGAAGTCTAAACCCCTTCCACCTCATCATCCACTACATGAACTTGAAAGGCCATCCTTGGGAGCATCCCCTACTTGAGGGCTTTGGTCTACCCAATAGGACTTTTATGACAACCCTCCCATACTTAAACTTGGTCAATTGTATAGGGTTTTTGAACATTTGTTTAATTTGATGAGGTAGTTTTGATGCACATTTCTAGGTGCCTTGCTTATTAGATGTGGTTTACACTCTTCATGATATCATTGACTTGAGATATTTGGAGGGTGTACCCTTTTATTTTGCAGGACCTTGCTTGGTGGCCAGTTTTGGGAGAACAAGCCTAGCTTGGGCTTCCATGGGGCAAGGAGCCCATAGGTTGGATGTTGTAGGCCCACACACTAAATCACAGAGACATGCCTTTGGAGGCTTACATGGCATCATGGAGGATCTTATCCAACCCCCAGTACCCAAACGACTTGCCTAGGAGAGGAAAAACGCCATCTTTTGAGGGTTGATGTCATGCTTGAGGGGGTTTGATGGAGTTATTGCACATTGGAACTTGGATTATTTTCACTGGAGGAGACATAGATTGACCCTAGCATTTGAAGAGGAGGCTCAAGGAGCTTCAACAACCTCCATTTTCCTCTCCAACGACTTGCTCAAGTGGTCAAAACATCCCCTAAAGGGATGACATCATCTTATTTTTAGGGTTTCTATTGTATTAAAGTGACGATTAAATATTATTATTTGATGCAAGGGGTAAGATAAGGGTCGTTGACCCCTTATCTTATGTTTTACCCTTCCTAAGTGGACAAACTATGTTTTAATGTTTTTGTATAAATAGAGATCATGTGAATCTCATTTCATAACATATCTTTCCCATTGTGAGAGCCTAAGGACTAAAATTTTGGCTACCTTCAATATTTTCTCTCTCTTGTGCTATGGTATTGATCCAGGTGGATATTGGTGGCCACCCACTCATTCCGATTGGCGCCTCTTGTCCGTTTTTGGGTCAACATGTTCTTCTGTACTTCTTTGTAATTGTGGGTTCTACACTTCTAGGGTTGTCTAAAGCCCTACATATCTTCCAGGTGGATATTGGTGGCCTCTCACTTAATCCAACTAGCTTATTTTGTATGTTTTCATGTCAGCACATCTTGCTGGACTTCCAGGGCCGTTTTGGAGGCCTAAACAATGTTTTTTTCTCGCTAGAGTCAAACTATAGACAAAGTCAAACTTTGACGATGTAATGTATATTTCTCTTAAAGACCTTTCCAACGGGCTATCATGCACCTAAAACAAAGGTTGTATCGAAAAGTTACAACCCCGGGAAGTTGAGGTACCAACTTACCCATAGGGGCCTACATGACTTTTGGCGTTTCACCTCCTAGGGTTAGGTTTTTGGATTTCCAGGGTTTTGGCATTAATGAGTAATATCAAAAAGGCCTATGGAGACTCATTGTAATAATTTTTCTTAGATGGATCTGCATAGCAACCACATCTCTTCTCAGAGATAGCTACCACCATTCAAGCAAGTGTTTCAGTTATGTAGTTTTACAATTTCAACCTATTTCTTTCATTCAATAGAAGATATTGTTCACTGGATATTTGTGTTGTTCTTTATATCTATGTGTTTATTGTATTCATTTTGTTAATCAGTTCGTTCCACTCCTAAATCCGGATAAGTTGTATCATAGCAGTCTGCTCTTCATTTATTTTTCTTCGGGCATGTCCCTGATAAGATCTGGGTACAAGAAGTTGAGACTCTAACCAATCAAGCCATTGCAAGATCGATTGCGCGGAGCCCGACAACAACCCATGGGGGAAGAAAAGAAAGATGATGGAGCAGGAGGTACTATTAAAATATTGCTTGAAAAAGCCCTCGTGCGACAAAGGAACGAAATGATGGACAACTTTACACAGATCCTTCGACGACTGCCCACAAGAGAAGCATCTTCATCAAGCATCCATGCAACCCCCTTCAAGGTACAAGTAAATTTTCATATTCCATTATTTGAAGGACTGATAGATGAAGATGTTGTAGATAAATGGTTGAATCTGCTCGAAGGGTATTTTTCAGTCCACAATTTTTTCGATAGGGAAAAAATTACTTTTGCACTCCTCAAGGTCGTCCCCCATGTTAAGGAATTGTAGGATACTTACTTTGAGAAAAGGGTCGTAGAGGAATCTACAATATTTGTGGTTGCCCCTACATGGGATTCCTTCTAAGATGCCATTAAAGAAAAATACTACCCTTTTGGAAACTACGAGGACCAATACACCATATGGACCACCCTGCGTCAAGAAAGGGACCAAACAGTACCAGATTTCACTAATATTTTCCATACCCTGCGAACCAAATTGGGTATCAAAGACTCTGAGCGACATTTGGTGCTCAAATACCATGTCTGTTTGCATAGATACATTCAAACAGAAATGGAGTTTCTACACATCACCTCATTGGTTACGGCTTATAGATACGTTTTCAAGATCGAGCTGAAATTTAAGCAAAAGAGGTGAGAGTTTGGATCTGTAATCTCCTATAAGCTGAAGCAGGGCAAAGACAGACCCAACCCACATAGCAAGGGACGGAGCAAAGAGGGCCACTCCCAGGACAACCAGTCCAAGCCGCAACACAAGAAGGGCAATGAGAAGACGAAGAAGGACATAGGGAAATGGTGTGAGTACCATAAAAACCCTTGGCACAACACTAAAGAATGTCACTCCAAGCAGTCATTCATGGTTGAGCTGAAGGCTTCTGAGTGAGAGGTCGATTCTGATTCCGAATCAAATCCCGAAGGAGGGAACCAGATTATCGATGTTGAACCTAGTGCCACTTTCACTACCACCAAAGTTCGAACAAGAGAACCAGAAGAACCAGAGGAAGGGGAACGCCTCTTTCACTCACAGATGTGGGTAAAGGGGGCTCCACTTCATTTCATTATCGATAGCGACAGTCAGAAGAACCTGATTTCAGTAGAGGTCGTCAAGCGGCTAGTCCTACCAACGACATTTCACTCGCAACCCTACACCATCGGCTGGCTTCGCCAAGGAATAGATCTTTGTGTCAGCCAACAGTGCCATTTTCCCTACGACATCAAGCCTTTCAAAGATGAGGTATTGTGTGATATTTCTCTCCTTGAAATTTGTGATGTTATTTTAGGAAAACCATATTTGTCGAAGCGTCATGCTGTGTATGAGTCTAGACCCCGCAGTGTTATTATTACTTTGGGTAGACAATTGTACAGGATACCAGAGGTAGTGTCGCCTACCGCTATTTCTTTAATCTTTGCTAAGCAATGTAGTAAGGTCATTTCACAGACCGAGAAGTTCGTCTTCTTTTTGATCTGTGCTCACAGTAAGCATAAGGTCATCGCCACATCTGTGGCCTCTACACAGAACCTCTCTTTGTAGTAGATGGAAGTGGACGAGATAGTGGAAGAATACAGAGACATCTTCTCCTCACCCACCGAGGTACCGACGCACTGCCAAGTCAAGCATCCAATTGATCTGACGCCTGGTGCACCTCTACCTAATGGATGAGTCTATCGTCGCTCGCTAATGGAAAATGAGGAACTCAGACTTTGAATCCAAGAGCTTCTTTAAAAGGGGCACATTAGACCCAACTCCTCCCCTTGCGGAAGCCCAATTGTACTGGTGCAGAAAAAGGACGGAACTTGGTGACTCTGCATTGATTACAGAGCCTTAAACAAAATCACCATCAGGAACCAGTACCCAATTCCAAGAATTAATGACCTTCTTGACCAACTCAAGGGGGAAAATTTATTCAGCAAGATCAAACTAAAGTCTGGCTAACACCAGGTTCCCATCGAACCAATTGATGTATGGAAGACAACCTTCAAATCTAAAGAAGGTCTCTTTGAATGGCTAGTCATGCCCTTTGGCTTAACAAGTGCACCAACCACTTTCATGATGTTGATAGATGATGTATTGATGAGGTTGTGGTGGTATATTTGGATGACATCCTTATCAACAGAACTTGGTAGGAACACATGGGACATATTCAACAGGTTTTGAGCTCTCTGCAGCAGCATAAACTATATGCCAACTTGGAAAAATGCTCTTTTGGCATGAACATGGTCCAATACTTGGGCTACATTGTTGATGAACATGGGGTACATGTTGATCCAGCTAAGATCCAAGTCATCTGTGACTGTCCAGCCTCGACCACACTAACCGATCTTCGAAGCTTCTTGGGATTGGCCAACTTCTACCGATGGTTCGTGTTGGGATTCTCCAATATTGCATGGGCCCTCATCCAGGTGACCAAGGGCGGTGGCAGGGAAACATTCATGTGGGGGAAGGAACAACAATGAGCATTCGATGATCTGAACCATCGCTTGTGCTCGGCTCCATTACTCTCCTTGCCCAATCTGCAACAACCATTCAAGATTGAGATTGATGCATCTGACTATGTTGTAGGAACAGTTCTCACTCAACACGGTCATCAAGTGGCATACCATAGTGAGACACTCTCAGATACGGTGCGAAAATACCCCACCCATGAGAAGGAAATGTATTCCATTGTACACGTGTGTCGTCAATGGAAACATCACATTATGGGAAATGAGATGATCATCCACATTTATCACAAGCCTCTGCAGTTCATACAGACACATGGGAAATTGCAGAATGCCCACCATCATAAGTGGTCCACCTACCTGCAGCAGTTCCATCTCAACATTAAGTATAAGATAGGGATCTCAAATCATGTCGTTGATTGCCACAATCGACCTTCTGTGGCTACACTCACTATTGTGCTCCATTCCTGTGGACATGAGGCATCTGAGTGGCCCCAACTTTATTAGCAAGATCCAAACTTCGCCACCACCTATCAGCTCTTGGGTACAGTCACGATTGTCATCAATTTTCACATTAAGGATGGACTATTATGCCATCTGGGCCATTTCCGTGTTCCTACAAGCGAGCATGCAAAGCTGATTTGGCAAGCCCACTACAGTCGAATAGCAGGACATTTTGGCGTGGAGAAAACCGTGGCCATTCTTCAGAAACATTTTTATTGGCCAAAACTTCAACATGACGTTAGCAAGTATATTAGATCTTGCATTGTCTATGCTATTCCCAAGCCAACCATTAAGAAGTAAGGCTTATACACCCCTCTTCCTACTCCCGATAAGCCTTGGGAATATATCTCAATGGATTACATGTCTAGCCTTCCGTCCACCAAGCAAGGCAAAGACTGCATATTTGTGGTTGTTGATCAGTTTTTGAAAATGGTCATCCTCACAGCTTGCAAGAAGAATATCACAGTGGTAGATATTTCCAATCTCTTCTTCGAATAAGTGTGGGTCCATTTTGGGATACCATAGACCATCATCTCCGACCGGGACAACAGGTTCCTCAACACATTTAGGTCGAGTCTCTGGTCATTGTTGGACACCAATCTCACTATATCCACTACTTTCCACCACCAAACAAATGACCAAACATAGGTAGTCAATCAAATGATTGTGCACGTCATGCACATGTACAAATGTAAGCATCCACGTACATGGGATGAGAGTCTCCCCTATGTTCAACATAGTTACAACAGGATCTCCATAGCTCCACCGGTCATATCCCATTTCAAGTGGGGCTAGAATTCCAACCCTTGGATCCCATTGATGTTGCACTACCTCATGCCTCTACACAAAAAATATCTTCCCATGTTCAGTCTGAGACCAACAAAGACACCAGATTCATTGAGCGGATTCAACACATCTGCCAACAGGTCCAGGAGAGTTTGCAGAAATCCAATGCAAAGTACAAGCAACGCCATGAGCAACAAAGTGTACCGTATCGGTTTCAGGTTGGAGACAAAGTCTGGTTACATTTGCAGAAGGAGCATCTCACAGGTCCCCATCGGAAGCTCCACCCACTTCGCTATGGGCCTTACACTATCACCAAGGCTGTGGGTAGCAATGCTTTTTTAGTTCAACACTCCACCCTTCTTTGGCCTGCACCTAATGTTCAACGTGGACCTCCTTTGGCCATATTTTCTAACATTATTGGACACCTCAGTGATCGCAGAATAACTGACACCAACATAGTTCAACCCTGACTGCATGGAACAAGCAACCACTGATCAGATAGTGGACACACAGGTCAAGGGCACTCATCAACAAAGGATTCAACTTTATCAGGTTGTCAAGGCATGGCAACTCCTACACCAAGGAAAATGGCTCACCCAGGTCCAAATCTAGGAGAAGCTTCCTCACCTTATGGGGGAACTCAACGAAATGGAGACCATTGCTTACTAAGGGTGGAGGATTGATCCATGTGGATATTGGTGGCCACCCACCTATTCCAACTGACTCCTCTTGTCCGTTTTTGGGTCAACACATTCTTCTGTACTTCTTTGTAATTGTGGGTTCTACATTTATGGGGTTGTCTGAAGCCCTACACATCTTCCATTTGGATATTGGTGGCCTCTCACCCAATCCAACTGGCTTATTTTGTATGTTTTCATGTCAACTCATCTTGTTGGACTTCCAGGGCCATTTTGGAGGGATAAATAGTGTTTTTTTAGCTCGCCATATTCAAACTATACACGGAGTTAGAGTTTGATTATGTAATGTGTAGCTCTGTGAAATACCTTTCCAATGGGCTGTCACCCGCCTAAAACGAAGGTCGTATGCAAAAGTTATGACCCCGGGAAGTTGAGGTACCAACTTACCCATAGGGGCCCACATGACTTTTGGCGTTTCACCTCCTATGGTTAGGTTTTTGGATGTCTAGGGTTTTGGAATTCATGAGTAATATCAAAAATGCCTCTGGAGACTCATTGTAATCATTCTTCTCAGACGGATGTGTGCAACAGGCACATCTCTTCTTAGAGATAGCTACCACCATTCGAGCAAGTGTTTCGGTTCTATAGTTTTACAGTTTCAACCTATTTCATTCATTAAATCGAAGATATTATTCACTGAATATCTATGTTGTTCTTCATATCTCTGTGTTTATTGTATTCAGTTTGTTAATCAATTCATTCCGCCCCTAAATCTAGATCAGTGGTATCATAATGGTCTGCTCTTCATTTATTTTTCTTCATGCATGTTCCTGACAAGATCTAGGTACAAGAAGTTGGTACTCGAACCAATCGAGCCATTGAAAGATCGGTCGCTCCATGCCCGACAACAACCCATGGGGGATGAAAAGAAATATGATGGAAGCCCTCACATGACAAAGGAACATAATGATGGACAAATTTGCACAGATCCTTCGATGGTTGCCCGCAGGAGAACCATCTTCATCAAGTGGCCATGAAACCCCCTTCAAGGTATAAGTAAATTTTTATATTCAATTATTTGAAGGACTAATAGATGAAAATGCTATAGATAAATGATTGAATCTACTTGAAGGGTATTTTTCGGTCCATAATTTTTTTGATAGGGAAAAAATTACTTTTGCACTCCTCAAGGCCGCCCCCTGTGTTAAGGGCTGGTGGGATAGTTACTCTGAGTAAATAGTCGTAGAGGAATCTGCAATATTTGTGGTTGCCACTACATGGGATTCCTTTCGGGATGCCATTAAAGAACATTACGACCCTGTTGGAAGCTACGAGGACCAGTACACAAGATGGACCACTCCGTGTCAAGAAAGAGACCAGGCAGTACCAAATTTCACCAATATTTTCGATACCCTGCACAACAAATTGGGTATCAAATACTATGAGCGACATCTAGTGCTCAAATACCTTGGTTGTTTGCATAGATACATTCAAACAGAAATGGAGTTTATGGACATCACCTCATTGGATACGTCTTATAGATACGTTGTCAAGATCGAGCATAAATTCAAGCAGAAGAGGTGAGAGTTTGGATCTGCAAAATCCTCACAGCTGAAGCAGCGAAAAGGCAGCCCCAACCCACACAACAAGAGACAGAGAAAAGAGGGCCACTCTCAAGACAACCATTCCAAGCCGCAACACAAGAAGGGCAATGAGAAGACAAAGAAGGACACGGGAAAATGGTGTGAGTACCATAAAATCCCTTGGCACAACACTGAAGAATGTCGCTCCAAGCAACCACTCATGGTCGAGCTGAAGGCTTTCGAGTGAGAGGCCGATTCTGATTCCAAGTCAAATCCCGAAGGAGGTATAATGGATATAAGTTTTTTGATAAGTTAAGTGGGGAGTATAAGGGCATACAATGGTACCTAGCTCCACCATAATCTATCATAGGAATATTGTTTGCAAGGGTTTGCTAAGGAAGTATAAGGGCATACACCCCTTAGCCTAAACCCTAGCTATGATACTTACCTTGGGGAATAAGAGGATTTATACCCCAAAGGAGGTAGTGCCTATAACCTTCTATCTTGTGACCCCATTAACCCATTAATCAAAGGCACTAGTCGTTGCATTGGAGAAACAAAATATTACATTGATAAACGTGAAAAGCCAAGGTCTTGAAGTTCTCTCACTTGGATAATATTTTTTGAGCCTTTGGCTATCTTACCTCATTGAGGCATTCCCTTTCTCTCACTAAAACTTGTTGCTATTACAAAACTAACCTACAACGAATAGGGATGTACAAAATCTAACATTATAACCCTAAGAAACCTCCAAACTAACCCTAGGAACTAGCTATACTTTCTCCTTAACAAATTACTAACCCTAGTGCACTTTTTAGTCCAATTAGGAGTAACTTTAATGATATTTATATTGTTTTCTACAACCATTAAGGTTGTTAGCCTTTTCTGCATATTTTTTGTTTTACAGTCATACTATCATTCTAAAGTCACAAGTTTTATTGCTAAAGTGGTACTAATTCTTTGATAGTTTGTCTCTCACATTTATCTCTCACGTTTGGCATCTTATATGGAAACATCATTTAATAGTTTTTTGTTGATATATATCTCTGTTTACTACTGCTATTAGGGAGAGAAAGCTTAACTTGCTTGTCCACTTGATATACTGCATTGTACAATTGGTTTTCCTTGTGTCTCGGGTAGGTAATCTCTCTTGGCAGGTCACTCAAGGATTTGGAAACCTCAAACAACCCTAAATACTCATCACCAAGTTCCCTTTTCCATCTAGAAACTTGACCTTTAGGGGCATTTGTTCATACATCCAAATTTTCATGTCATTCCCCCTAGGGTCACCAGGATTCCCCCCTTGGAGTGACTACCTCACCACTAAAGTGATGGGAACATCTGCCTAAGGTGACAATGGGTAGGTTCTCTCTTATTTGTCTCCATTTTGGTGGTTGGTTCGAGCTTTTCCCAACCTACAACTTGTGCGATAACATTTTGGTACTGTTGTCGGAGAGGATTTTTAATCCTCTTCCAAACCCTAACGACACTTTGGCAAGCTATTCCAAAAAAAATTCCCTAGATTTCCTGGCGATTCCATCCAAATGACATTACCTTTCCACCCCTAATGAGCTCTTCTTGAAGCTCATCTGGCAACTCCACCTTCCAAGAACCCACCTTATCCCTTTCCATCCTTTGATGAGCCTTGAGCTCATCTGGCAACTCCATTGAGGTATTACCCTAAGTAATGGAAACATGGCTCTGTGGCACTTTCATGAAGCATAAAAGGCCTTGGATCTCAAAGTTATTGATGGATTTCGAAACAAGTGTCCGATAAACCAATTCGATGTCCTTGCAAAGTTCGATGGTAATCCATTGTCGGTCGTAGCACACATTGTCGAGTTTACCAAATGCATCTACTGTGAGAATGTACTACATGAGGATGAGTCCATACGGTTGTTCTTTCTATCCTTGGGAAATGAACAAAGGGATTGGATCAATCATTCTTGCAAGCCAAGAAGTATATCTTCTATGACAATCCTCATCAGAGAGTTCCTTAAATGTTGGGGACCAGAAGCTCAAAGTCTTGAAGATACAATTGAGGACCTAGAGGATGTTTTTTCTAGAGTAGGTTTTGATCTTGATCCTATTGAAGGCTTGAGAGAAATGCTTGTTCCATATTTTGTTCAAACAACAGTTGAAAGACAAGAAGTTGACGATATCAATGAGGAAAATTTCCAGTGCCTCAAGGAAAGCACAAAACAAGATTATGAGTTTTGTGAACAATTGATAGAACTTTGTCCTGGCAAGGACTTTCTGGTTAATTTCTGTCGACAAAGAGAAGAAGAGTATGATGCCATCCTTGAAAATTATGAGGAAAGGCCTACCCTAAAATTATCCTCGGAAGTGTCCATTGCATATTAAGGAATAGATCAATGATACGACACTGTGACCGAGAAGTTTGGGTACCAGGAAAACTTCCCAAATAATGATGAGCCTCTCTCCATGTCCGAGGAAGTCTACAAACTCATTAGAGACCAAGATCAACATGGTGAATTCTCTAATCCTATTAAAGATGGCGAAGACTCGATTAAAGAACATATCCATGGAGAAAGTTGGCAAGAAGAAGAAGACCTTGATAAAATACAATATCTCGATGAGCAGAAGGAGACATTGGTATCTGTTCTCGTGCCTGAAGAAGATGATGTCCTTATGCCTTGTTTTCCTCATGCACGTGGAGTTAAAGAAGCAACTAGCCTAAGTGATGAAGAATTTGTAGATCTTGTTGAAGCTGCCCCGACCTCTTCTCTTCCTACACACGAAGACAAAGAGATGGTCATTTTCAGTCATACAAATGGTATATGAAAGAAACTTTGGATATGGTTGATGAACATATAGACACTTTCATATAGATTGGGAGACACAAGTGGGATTTGGGTCATTTCAATTTTGATGGAGACCCCATTTATGATATTGAGGGTAGCTTTCAATCTAAATGGGTTGAGTTGTCATCTTCAGAGGACTGGTCTTCGTGTGTATATGATTCAGATGTGTGGCAACATGATGATGACATGATTACAGATTTATTCGAGGATGATTTTCATTCATCCCTTTGGACTAGTGATACATATCTTTTTGGGGATGCAGACTTGTTGTATGAGGACTCTCAGCCACCTTCATCCTAAATTTTGGAAGAATACTAGGACGTGGCCATCCCAGAGCGATCAGAGTTCCACAATACCAAACAAAAGTAATTTCATATTGAGAATTTTTGTGAGGATTTACAGATAAAGAAGCGACGTTTCCTAAATCCAAGGAAGGAGTTTTTCTCTATACATGAGGTTGTGCCCTTCCCCATTTCCCATTGTTTGGGAAATCAACATGTGTTCTTGGGATCTCTTATCCTTTATGAACCTTGGGGGAGCAGTGATTTTCTAAGTGAAGATGAAGACAAGCCATCGTCTACATACGATATCCCTCTTCAGAGATGGATTGATCAAGATTGTGGCTACACTTTCAGAAAGGACGATCAACCTCATGGTTTCTCTTTCCAACAAGATTTCCTCCCTCCCACCCATCTCCATGAGTTTCACTTTACAATTGATTATACATCTATTTATACTCATGATCACTATGTTCTTGACTTATCTTTGTTGTTTTACATAATCAAGCACAGGGGGAGATACTTTGACGATATAATCAACTGGTTACATGACTTCACCTGACATGACCTATCGCTTGATCTTCAGGTACCCAGGTAAGTAGGTAGGTCATATTTCTTTCCTTTCATTTTCATCTTGATTGCTCATATTAGTTTAGATGCATTTCGTATTTCATTTTTCTCTACTTGCATTTTGATTTCATGCTTAGTTTAGAAATTTTTGAAAAAATGCTAAAATTTTCTTTCTAGATGAGTTTTCATTTGGATTTTGATGTATATGGATGAAGGGTGATAGAACCACCCTAGATATTATGGTTTCTTTTTTCAGTGTAGGCGCAGGTCTACCAAGAGATTTTGCGGTTCTCATGCACTCTACGACGAGCGCATGTCCCCAAGTAGGAGCTAGATGTTATCCCCATTTTGTGGGATAACTAAGGAGACCATGTCTTGAGGCCCTCAGGTTGCAGATATGGAGTGTCGAGAGACCACATGACCAACAATGTCCACTTGCACACACGAAAGTGCGCTCTATCACCACATTCCGATCCATTATCAGCGCATCCACAACACCAACTAGATTTTGGAAGGCAGATGGATCTTGCTCCATGCGGTGCAAGTTAGGTATTGTGGCAGGTAATCACCCTAATATTTAAGGCATAAACACATGTTGCATTTGAGTTGCTTTTGATTATAGAACGCCTTCTTGAACATTATGCTTTTGACCATGTTTCACCTTGGTGAGTGTCATATATTTCCTAGTAAGTGGCCGACCTTTGAGGAAGGTTTGTGGTTGGGGGTCCCTTGAGGGGTTATCATATCATTCCCAACCATACCTACCACTTTCCACTCATTACACTCCCATAATATTGTCTTATTCTAGCCCTTTGACTTTAGTGGCCCAAGAAGGACATGTACCTCATTTCATGGGAAGAAGGGGTCGAAGTCCCAGAGGGATTGTTGTTGGTTAAAAAGATAAAATCCTAAATATGGACCTTCTAGATGCTTCACCCAGGGATCCCTGAGAAAGCAATGAAACGCTTCTCTGTAACAAAAGGGGGACTTGCAAAAATAAATGATAGTGAATGCTTAAGGGGTTAGTTAGAGGATGGGTGGTCTCATCACGAGTCGACCTATCATGATCTTGAGTATTTAGTGGTATGACATTACCATAATCTAGTCACCAAGCTATGGTAGGGGCTCTCAGTTACACAAATGAGAAAAAGGGAGCCTCATCACGAGCCAACCTTCTCATTTTCGCGAGGTACTTGTGAATGGCACTGTCATTATTTGGACACCACGCCAGGACAATGGACTTCAACCCGTTCCTTAAAACATGAAAGAAATAAAGAATGGCAACAAGATGGGCTTGGAAAAAGTGCATCGCAAACGAAGGTGCCACACACCCCCTACAAAGGCATCCATAAATGACATAATAAGAGCCCTTGCATGTCATAAAACTCATTGATCTATGAAGTCTAACCCCCTTCCACCTCGTTATCCACTACATGACCTTGAAAGGCCATCCTTGGGAGCATCCCCTCCTTGAGGGATTTGGTCTACCCAATAGGACTTTTATGACACCCCTCCCATACTTAAACTTGGTCAATTGTATAGGGTTTTTTAGCATTTGTTTAATTTGATGAGGTAGTTTTGATGCACATGTTTAGGTGCCTTTATTATTAGATGTGGTTTACACTTGTCATGATATCTTTAACTTGAGATGTTTGGAGGGTGTACCCTTTTGTTTTGCAGGACCTTGCTTGGTGGCTAGTTTTGGGAGAACAATCCTAGATTGGGATTCCATGGGGAAAAGAGCCCACAGGTTGGATGATGTAGGCTCGCACACTGAATCATACAGACATGACTTTGGAGGCTTACATGGAATCATGGAGGATCCTATCCAGCCCCTAGTACTCAAATGACTTTCCCACGAGAGGCAAAACATCATCTTTTGTGGGTTGATGTCATGCTTGAGGGGGTTTGATGGTGATGGAGTTATTTCACATTGAAACTTGTCATATTTTCACCAGAGGAGACATGGATTGACCCTAGCATTTGATGAGGAGCCTCAACAACCTCCATTTTCCTCCCCAATGACTTCCTCAAGTGGTCAAAACGTCCCCTAAAGGGGTGACGCCATCTTATTTTTAGGGTTTCTATTGTGTTAAAGTGACAATTAAATATTATTATTTGATGCAAGGGGTAAGATAAGGGTTGTTGACCCCTTATCTTATGTTTTACCCTTGATAACTGGACAAACTATGTTTTAAGGTTTTTGTATAAATAAAGATTATGTGAATCTCATTTCATAACATATTGCTACCTTCAATATTTTTGCTCTCTTATGCTATGGTATGATATTCTCTTTGGTTATTGGCTACATAATGATGATGCGCTAGCTTATGGAGGTCATTTCTATCTCTTTATGGTGGTTTATCTTGGCATGTTAAGAGATTATCTTATTGCAACTTGAATTTGGTAAAGGGTACACTTGTTGTTGT
>WSFP011468896.1:0-18009 GCA_009831015.1 Picea engelmannii | reverse complement strand
TCAAGTGTTATTAAAATCTAGACGCATGTTCTGTAAAGTACTTTAAATCGCGATAATTTAAAACCCTAAAGGAGTTAATTAACCATCTTTTTAGCCTTTCAGGATTCGGGGTTTACTCAGAACAATATCTTTTCAATACATTTTGAATCACGAAATCCCGATTCCCGATTTCCCGAAAGAGGTGAAATTCAGTCTTAATCATGATAATTTTAAAACTATTTTCATCGCGATTTTGGGATTCGGGGTTTAGTGGTGACATACCTCATGTAACTATGATCCCCAAAACCCCGAAACGTGAAGTCGTGACTCAATACTGAAGTTAAGGCTTAAAACTATTCTCATCGTGATTTCGGGATTCGGGGTTTAGTGGTGACATACCTCAGGTAACCGTGATCCCCGAAACGCGAAGTCGCGACTCAATAATGAAATTTAAAAGGAACTAACTTCATTTAAAAAAATACATTTAATGGTAATTAAACTTCGCAGGTACTTTCTTTTCGGTCTCCGTCAAAAGAGATTTTTTGAATTTTGATTTTAGAATTGTCAAAATATGGCCACATTAATAACGGATAGATTGTGATGTCTGCGACACAAATGTATATCTCAAAAATATTCTCTACATTAAAGGTATTAAATTCTTGATAGTTGTGTCGATACTTTCACATAAAATGAGTTAAAAGAAAACTAGAGGTTTGTGTTTTGAAACTTATTCTCGCTTTTTCTATCAAAAGTAAGACACATCTAGCCAAGATTTCACGCCTCTCTTCTATGATAGGTTTTCGTTCCAATACAGAATTCATGGCACCAAAGAAGGGACCCAAGAAGAGTGAAGATACAACTGAGTTTTCCAGCCCAGAGGGAGATGTCATATCAGACACCACACCACATGCTATCGAATCAATTAAATCATGGGGAAAAATTTATGAAAATCTGGACTGGGAGATGAAAAATTCCCCTGACAATTCCAAGAATCACCTTCGGGACATAGCAGAATCAGAACTTCACAAAATTGCAACATGCCCATGGCTCATGGCGTACAATGACATGATCAGTTGGGCTTTGGACAAGGTTGATATTCCGACAAGAAGCAATTTAAATGATCAAGGAGCCATTATTGGCTCATTCAGACCTGAACATATCTAGGTTATGTACAAACTCTCACCCAATCCTAATTTCATTTACAATGCCGAATTTATAGTTGAATTCTAGAGAAAGGAATGAGGCAGACCAAACTTACCCTGATTTAATCAAAGGTTGGTGGAGATGTCCATCAAAATTTAGGGCTGATACCCACGAAATTTATGCCAGAGCCTCTTTGAATGAGTATATGGTTTATGTAGCCATGATGTTGTGCAGACTCTTCGGAAAAAAGAATCCCTGTCATATCCCGGCATAATGGGTGCCCTTTTTAGAAGAAGAATCAGAAGGATTTAGTTTCCACTGGGACAAGATTTTATCTGATAATATAACCAAAGAGGTTTTGGATTACAGAGTTGCAAGAGCCCAAGGTCAACCAATGGCCTTTTACATGTCAGCATACATCATGGATGCAATTTGTTTTATGACTCCATTCCCCCTGATGAATTGGAGTTGGAACACAACTTGCCTTGAACCCATTCACGAATATCACTCTGAGCTATGGGAAGAAAATGAAAAAAATTCATTTTACGAAATTTTCCATTTTGTGGTGATACCAATGCATAAAATGTTTTTTGGCTGTGACCCTCCTCGCATTTCTGAAGCAGTTTCAAACAACCTCAAGCCAGTAGAAGACTGGTTCATTGAAGAAAGCTTCCCCTACATCAGGGTTTATGGGTGTTCAATCCCCCCTCACGTGCTCCCAAAATTCCTCTCGGATACACTGGTGTGTAGGGAAGTAGCACACCAAATAGTAAAAGGCGGTATTGGATTAGAGCTAACGGCAGCTCAAAACAAGTCCTGGCCAATCTTCCCTGTGCACATCGGGAAATTTTCATTACTAAATTTGGGACATTCTAGGGTGGAAGCAGAAGCACTCGAAGAAGTTAAACTGTTAAATATTGAGTACAAAAGGCATGACCCTTATCAATTAGTGAACAAACACTTGATACAATACAAAATGAAATCCTATGAACATGAGGATTCCCCTTGGGATGACATGTTCAAAGGAACCAAGTCTTATACAGAAGTGTTGGAAAGAGTACAAACACTGCCATTCGACCTGCAAGTCATCTTTTGGACCTTTCAGAAGCATCGACAGAATGGTCTACCCCAAGTACTTCAAGGGGAAGAAATTACCCTCCCCCAGGAGAAAGAAAGCATTCCACCAGGTTTCAAGCAGGAAGCACAAAAGAAGGGAAAAACCAAAAAATCCCTACAGGATGCGGAAAGGCCTCCACCAAGAAAAAAGACCGAAGAAAAGAAAAGGTCAAGGAGACCTCCCAAGTCCGGTAATCCTACTCCTACTTCATCATGAAGGGTTGATGTCAACACACCTAAGGCATCGGGAGGGAAAGGATCTATGGAGCTAGGGAGTCCCATAGCCTCCTTAACCCCCTTACAGTCTACTTTTGGACTTCCGCAGACGGGAGCTCTTCTTGTTGATGACCTTACCTCCATTCCCATAGATGAGATTCCTCCTTCCGATTATTTTTTCAATAGAAAAAGGAAGGTCGTCCTGAAATAGGAGATGCATAAGAGGGAGGGGAACATGGTTAAAAAAAATAAAGTCTTGATAGATGGACAAAATTTGGAGGAAGAAGATTTCTCTACAGAGGTAGCAGGTTCTATGGGAGCCATGGAAACAACAAACTTTTTTACCATGGGAAAAATCATAACAGGGATAAAGAAGAGTGATAAAATCATAGCACAATTGCAAGAGAAGTTAAAGAATGTTGAGGAGAGCATTAGAGAATAAATGAGTAAAATCTTGGAGCAGACAAGGGTTGCCGAAAGGTTAGAGGTTCAATTACTCAAAATGTGTTTGGATGAAATGAGCCAGGAAATACAAACAAATCAGCTACAGATTTCTCAGCAAAAGGAGCATGCAGAACAGTTTCAGGATAGATTAATATCAATGGAAGATCATATTATAGACTTAAAATCTTTCCAGGCCCAATCACTGGAAGTGCATTCAAAAATAGAAATTGAACAACAGAAATTGATTTCCAAGATAGAAATTGTTCAGAATTACTTTCAAGAAGTAGATAATGCCTTTGATAATATTGTCCTAAGAGAAAAAGAAGCCAAATCATTGAGGATTTCTCTCCAAAATAAAATTGTATATTCGACAGGTGAAGAGGTATCCAAAACTATGAAAGTATCAGCCACAAAGCAAATCAGAGGTGGCATCATGCTCAAGCTATGGGAAACCAACATAACTGAAAGCAAAATAATAGCCAAAGAAATCAGAGATGACTGTGAAGAAGTTTTTGATCTTCTAGACAAAGGGTCATTAAATATTGGAAAAGGCTAATGTACAGGACTTTTGGGACAGATCAATATTGTAAGACATCAATTAAATTTTAGGGAAAATTTGAGTGAAATCCAAATGGAAATTTCACAACCAAGAAAAGTCGATGTCACCCTAATAAACAGGTTGTTAGTTGAGCCTAACTCAAAGCTGTAGTCAATAAAGTTTATAGATAGAAGAGTTGATGACTGTCTTTCTAAGATTCAGAGAAAGGTTTATCTATTCAAGGCAAGAGATTTTCCAGAACCCCCCAAAAATTTTACACAGTTCCTGGAGAAATGCATTAAATGTATCGAATCAAAAGAAGGAGATTCATCATCAAAGTAAGAGTATTATTTGGAAGGGATTTATTTCCAAGAAAATGGGAAAATGGAGAAGATCATGAAAATGGTTTTGGATCTATTTTTTAACAAATGGTTAGTCTCTAAGAATTAGGAAATCACCAACCATCCTACGATTGGTGGTTTTGTATAAATGTAATTTTTCAACACTAAGAAGAGGGTTTTTTTCTGGAAGAATTGTAAATAAAAAACTTCGTTTTGCCTGAATTAATACATATAGATTGAAGATTCCAGATCTGGTCAAGCCTAAGTTATGTGTTTCTCTGGCATTCTATTTTTTATTTCATACTTTCATTTGAAGTGTTTCTTGTGGTAATTTCTATTATAGTAATTGAAACAGTTAGATTGTGTAATTGTTTGCATTTTTTCCTCCGTATCATCTTTCAGCGGATATAATACCTATGAACGTTTTAGGACTCTGAAACTGAATGCTTCTGCAAAGTTATCATACCTCTTTCTTGTATTATCTTAAAATGAGATTCCTCTTAAATTGATGCCTCATTTTTTGTTATGCGACTACATATTCCCTTTTCTTTCTTCATTCAGTGCATCTTATTCGTTAAAATTAACTAAGATACCAGAAGTGGCCTTCATTTCAGTTATACTATTGATTCATAATTTAAAAGTTATATTTTTATTAATTCGAACCAGAAATTTGCGACCCTTGGAAATATTTTGGATTTACAAAAAAGAAACCCTCAGCTTTCATGATTGTTCCAGTTACTAGACAGCCTAATATAGAACCTAGTCTATCAGATCATACGAGCATTGCATTAAACCTATTCAATACCATATTACAAACAGAAAATACAAGGGTAGAACTTGAGTGTTGATGGGCTGCAATTGAAAGGGATATTAGCATTCAAGAACAATGGGAAGCTAGACAGAGACAGTTAAGGAACCAACTGTGATCTTGATTTCTTTTAAACTATTCATTTTACCCATTATTTATTTCTACCTTTTCATATGCCTTGACGATATACTTTAGAGCCTTAAAGTATAAACTTAGGAACAACATATTTTTGGCGCAGTTGCTGGGGAACGAAGAAACGAATATTTTCCCTAGGAAGAACGACATTGACACTTTCTTTCTTTGATAGTGAACAAAGATCAAAAAACCTTCTAAGGATACTTTTATCTTTCACTTGGAGACTCCACACTTTTTAAACTGGCTTCTAGCCGAAAGAACACCAGAAATAACTTGGACGACAAGCAGAATTCACCAGTTTATGATCCAGAAAAGATTTTAAAATCAAGAAGATCTCTTAGACAAATCATTTCACCAACACATGTCATTTGTAAACCAAATTCTTCACGGTTGAACGTTAGAGGAACACTTGAGAGATCCCTCTCCCTCCCCCTGTCGATCGATACGTACTATTTTCCCGAATTCCACACTCCTACTATCGAACGCTTCGACGAATGTCCTGTGTATCCTGATTTAACCCCTGTCAATTTTTCGATATATTCGTCTTACAAGCCTGGAGAAACAAGTTCTCTTCATCTGGGGCCTTATTTTTCCAGTTTCTTGTGCCTTGACGATCATTTCCCCATAACCTTTCTGTCACATTCAAGTACAACCCCAGTTTCAATCTCAAATCTATCAATGGTTGCACACGAAGGTGCGGGGGATGGAGGTGATGTTGTAGGTGGTGCCGCAGGTGGCCAAGTACCGCTCCCTAGAATTTTTGCTAAGGTGGATTCCAGATATGCCCCTCTTGTCCTCTCAGTTCCCCTACATGACCTCCCAGAAAATTACATGAAAAATCTCCCAAAATTTACAGGGGAAGGCGATTTAACCGCACAAGAACACATAAATTTATTTGACCAGTTCACCGATATCCTAGGACTCGAACACGAAGATGTCTACTCTAGACTCTTAGTACAAAATTTTGAAGGGCAGGTCAAAACCTGGTTCTGAGGCTTAGCAGCGGGATCTTTAAGGTCATATGATGAACTCAAAAGTTCTTTCATCAGGCAATGGGGAGAAAGAAAACATCACCTCTATTATCTAACTAAATTCGGGGCTCTTAGAAAGAAAAATTATGAATCGATTCTCGAGTTCACCCAAAGATTTAATAAATTGTACAATAAAATTCCCATCGAGGTCAAACCTTCCCAGCTTGCAACGAAAGTAACTTTCACTGGAGATTTCGACCCCGATTTCGCCTTACTTTTGAGAGAGAGGAGATCAGTAGACCTCACCAAGATGCAAGACGATGCCCTAGAAATCGAATCAAACATGAGGGCTTCAGGAAAGCTAAAAGCCAAAACGGAGGTTGGGAACAAAGAAACCAGAAGATACAAAGAACAAGGAGGATCTTCAGGGTCAGGAAGATCTTCGGGAGACAAAATGGACGACATGGCTAGGATAATTAAAGAACTATCTAATAAGATTTCGAAAATGGAATTAGGGCAGACTAAAAATGACCATTTTCCCAGAAAGGATTTCAGAAGGAACCACAATCCTCAAGTCCCACAAAGACAGATTAAGAATGAGGATCAGAAAATCCCAACCCCCTTCAAGAGTGAAAACTTCATTGGAGAGGAATATTAAGAATATTTTGAGGAATTAGAGGAAGATATAAACAATCTGGGTGATGGCGAGCCACAACCCTATTTATCAAGACAAGATTATGAAAAATTATTAAATAAAGAAAATAGATTGGAAAATGACCTAAATAATAGTACTTCTGAAGATTTGACCTACCAGGGTATTGCCAATGGTATAATGGTCGAGCTTCAACAGAAGTACAATATAAGGCATAGAAACAAGAGTGTTACAATCACCCAAAATAAAACGATTTTGCCAAGGAGCGAGATAGATGAGATAGTTTCAAAAAATGTTGAAAAACAGACTGTAAAAACTGACATAACGAACACACAGCCTACCAAGACTAAGGTAGTTGAAACACTCACAGTCAAAACACAAAAAGTGAAAGCTCCTGTAACTGAAACACAACCTTCACCAAAAAATAAAGCTGATAAGAAGGGAGTCGAAGCCCAAAACGTTGAGAATGACAAAATTGTGGGAAATTTCAATCTAGAAAACGAAATCAATAAAACCAAGATCCCCATACCTCTTGTCGAGCTGGAAAAAAACCCAACATACAGAAAACAAATTTCTAAGTTGATTAGTTTTTCGGAAGATGAAAGCCAAGCCGACATCATTAACTTAGAAGACGACAAGCCGAACATAGTTTTTGGCCCTCATTTCTAAGGTTCCAAAGAGACTGTTGCTCCCTTCTATATCACGTTAACCTTGTTTGACCAACTACTCCATAAATGTATGCTTGATTCTGGAGCATCCCACAATGTAATGCCTAAATCCATTATGGATAAATTGGGTCTCGAAATTACTAGGCCTTATGGAGACTTATATTCTTTCGATTCTAGAAAAGTTAAATGTATAGGCATGATTAAAGACTTGGTGGTAAGTCTGGCTCAAATACCAGCGAAAAGAATTCTCATGGACGTAGTGGTCGTCGATATCCCTCTGAAATATGGTATGTATTTATCTGGATCCTGGGGTTCCAAGCTTGGAAGCTCCCTCCAGCTTGACATGACATATGCTACGATCCCATTTTTTTGAGGATAGTTCACATGCCTGTACAGAGAGACCAGGTTAGCGTTCACGGTAAGTGATATGTGCAACCCAAATAATCACCTTGTATATATTGTTGATCAGGAACTAGGTAATTGTATCTTATCCATTGATGATGATATTGTTTTAGGTATAGATGAAAGTTGTACAAAAGAAAAAACAGAAAAAGAAAAAAATAAACAAAATGTATATAGCACTGGTGTGTGGAAGATGTTTTTTTACAGCTTGGAGCTGGAGTAGGGGTGCTCCTTGTGGCCCTTGATAATCAATTTGTAATCCCTTTTTCCTATAGACTTCATTGGAATGTGGAACACACTAATACCGTATGCGAGTATGAAGCCTTAGTATTAGGGTTGGAAGTTGCTAGGAGAATGAAAATAAAAAACCTTGAAATCTTCGGTGATGCCAAGCTAATTGTAAAACAGGTAAACCGACAGTACCAGGCCAAACATCCTAGGCTAAGGTATTATAGGAATTGCATCTAGGATCTGGTCAAAAATTTATTCTCCTCCGTCAAAGTCCACTACATTCCAAGAACTGAAAACCAACAGGCCGATGTGTTAGCCAAAGCAACCTCAACCTTCACACCTCCCACCGCTTTCAAATTAAAATATCATATACAAATGAGACATCAACCTTCCATGCCCAATAACATACAACACTGGAAAGTTTTTGAGTATGATGAACAACTGCGTAAATTTTTAGAATCAATAGAAGAGTTTGACGAAAATCATGCCGACCAAGAAAACCAAAATGATCCTATTTGGATCATACAGGAAGGGGAAGACCCCCAAGAATTTCATGAAAAAATCGCCAATCATCGTATGCTTGTTCTAAAAAATAATCAGATCCCCAAGGGCCTGATTCCCTTGGAAAGGTTATTTAATCAAGACGATATCCCATTAAGATCCACCGTACAACCGCAACCTGAAGAGGTTGAGGAATGTGACATAGGTACCAAAGAAAACCCTCGGTTGGTGAAACTGTCCAAATACCTGTCCCCAGAAACCAAAAGTAAATATGTTGAGTTGCTTAGAAAATATAAAGACGTTTTCGCTTGGTCTTACGAAGAATTGAGAACCTATGATACTTCTATAATCGAACATAAAATTCCTTTGAAACCGGGTGTCAAGCCTTTCAAATAGAACCTCAAACAGATAAACCCTATCCTGCTACCAGTAATTGAAAAAGAAGTCAAAAAACTCTTGGACACAAAAATCGTCGTCCCACTAAGATATTCCGAGTGGGTGGCTAATTTAGTCCCAGTAAGAAAGAAAAATGGTGAAATCAGACTGTGTGTTGATTTTAGAAACCTGACCCGATCATCACTTAAAGACAATTATCCATTTCCTAAGATGCACCATGTTTTAGAGAGAGTAGTTGGAGCTAATAGAATGTCAATGATTGATGGTTTTTCAAGTTACAATCACATCGTAGTACACCATGATGATAAGGAGAAAACGAATTTCACTACCCCTTGGGGTAACTTCATGTACGATAAAATGCCTTTTGGCTTGATGAATGTAGGGGAAACCTTCCAGTGAGCCATGGGCATCGCCTTTGTGGGTGATAAAGATAAATTTGTTGTTATCTATCTCGATGATCTGGCCATTTTTTCAAAATATGATATGGAACATCTAGTGCACCTAAAGCAAACTTTCAAGAAATGTCGTAAGTTCGGTTTGTCCCTCAATCCCAAAAAATCTCATTTCGCTATGCAAGAAGGTAAGCTATTAGGTCATGTAGTGTCAAAAGACGGAATCAAAATCGATCCTAAAAGAATTGAGGCTATAGATACTATAAATATCCATTGAAATGTAAAAGAAATCCAATCCTTCATAGGTAAAATAAATTTCTTGAGAAGATTTATCCCTAACTTCGCTGAAATTGTGAAGTTGATCACAGATATGTTGAAAAAGAACAGTGAGATGAAGTGGACAAGTGAAGCCAAAGCATCTTTTCAATGAATCAAAAAAGTTATCAACGAAGCGCCAATCTTAGCAAGTCCTAATTACACAAAAGAATTTCTGATTTTTTCCTTCGCTTCCGAACACACTATCGCAGTTGTATTGTTACAAAAAAGCGAAGAAGGCTTTGAAAAACCCATTGTTTTTTCCAGTAAAAGTACGAGAGATGTTGAGTTGAAATATAATATACCAGAAAAACAAGCTTACGCAATGGTAAAGGCTCTCAAGTCTTTCAGAATGTACGTATTAGATTCGAAGATCATAGCCTATGTTCCTACAAGCTCAGTCAAAGACATACTGGTTCAGCCAGATAGTGATGGGAGAAGAGGCAGATGGTTAGCTAAGATTCAAGAGTTCGATCTTGAAGCCAACCAACAAAACTCATTAAAGGTCAAGGTTTGGCTAAATTGTTGGCCGAATCCAACTTGCAGACACTTGGAATGAATCAGCTACAAGAAGACGAGAGTTCTCTAGAGATAAATGAACTCGATTTCACTACTCATACGGTTGAGATTGAAGACATGTTTTCTTCTTCAATTTAGTATCATGATATTGTTTCCTATCTATTGACTCTTCAATGTCCCAGTGAATTAACCCCTTCTAAAGCTAGGAAACTGAAGTTGCATGCTATAAAGTATTGTATTATAGACGGAAAACTATTTTGGAAGGAACCCCTGGGTTTCTTGCTAAGATTCTTGGTCGAGACCAAAACTGAAAAGGTTATAGATGAGTTCCATGAGGGAGTGTGTGGACGACACCACGCTTGGTGAGCCACAGCTTATAAAATCTTAAGAGCTGGATATTACTGGCCCAAACTTTTCACATATGTAAATACTAAAGTCTGAGCTTGTATTCCCTGTCAGTTGTTTACAGGTAAACAGAAAGTGTCAGCTTTACCTCTAATTCCAATTAAAATGGAAGCCCCTTTTCAGTAGTGGGGTCTTGATTTTATCGAAGAGATTCACCCACATTCCAGCACTCAGCACAGCTAGATTCTAACCACAACAGATTATTTTACTAAGTGGGTGGAAGCTATTCCCATGAGAAATATGACTAACATAGTTGTAATCAACTTTCTGGAAGAAAACATTTTATCCAGATTCGGCTGTCCCCAAAAAATAGTCACGGACAATGCACAAGTGTTCATATCGATGGCTATGATAAGATTTTGCCAAAAATTCAGCATCATATTAGGACACTCCACAACTTATTATCCATAGGGCAACGGCTTAGCTGAGTCATCTAACAAAATTCTTACAACTGTGATTAAAAAAATATTGACTGAAAACAAGAAGACATGGCATATCCATTTGAAATATGCTCTATGGGCCAACATGATAAGTACCAAAAGGGAAAGCGGAATGTCCCCTTTCCATATAGTATATGGCACTGATGTTATCTTACCAATCAATCTTGCTCTACCAGTAATGAAAATTTGGCAATATTCGAACGAAGAGCCTAACGACATTACCAGAAGAGAAAACCAGCTAGTCGAAATTTAGCAAAATAGAGCGGAAGTAAATGAAAAGTTGCAGAGATATCAGGATAAGATGAAGGCTTTATTCGATCAAAAGGCTAAGGATAGAGGTTTCCTCCCTGGAGACCTGGTACTAAAATGGGAATCCAGAAGAGAAGACGCTGGCAAATTCGGCTCGATTTGGTCCGGCCCTTATAGAATCTCGGCCTCAAAAGGAGAAAATGTTTTTTTATAAGAAAATCTAAATGGAGATATTCTAAGTGCCCCTGTAAATGGGCGATATCTTAAACACTACATGCAGTAATATGTTTTCGAACTTTCATTGTATATACCAGTTTGTTTTCACATTTTCTTTATAGTCAAATTGCTTTCGGTAGATTCCAATAAAAAAAAATAGATAAATAAATGATAAAAATTAATAATAATAATAATAACAATAAATATATAAAATAAAATAAAATAAAAATTTTAAGATTTTTTAGAGGATGCAAATACAAAGCAGTTCAAATCTAGCAGTTCACAAAGTTAGTATGAGTGTGTCTGACAGTTATCAATTGTTCACAGGAAAAGCGTCAGGACTCAAGAGACCAATTATACTACAGGGGTAATCTGCATGGATAATCATGATAAATACTTGCCCAAAAGGTAATGAGTAAAAAATATTCTAGTTGTAAGTACGACAAACTTTTAAGGTATGAACTCTGACCCGAGAACCTGAGTTAAAAATATCCTAAGAGGTACAGGTGAATGGGACGTTGTTTTTATTTTTAGAAAAAAAAAAAAAAATTAAATAAATGATTAATACTCGTCATCACTCCCAAGTTTCCGAGGTTCTCTCACCTTTCCACTTCAATCTCTATCAAGCTTACTTTTTACTCAACCTTGTTTTTCTCCCTTTAAGTCTCATCTTAATTTCAAAAATGTTCAAACTAATTTTCAAAGCAAAGATAGGTAAAATCCTATGTTTTTCCTAAGCCTTGGTTGAACCAGAAGTATGTCTAGGCTAATCTTAACCTTTTTAGTCTTTCTACCAGAAATAAAAAGATTGTTTTCGCTCAAGTGAAGTCCCGAATAAAAAAAAAGGGGGGTTAATAAATTTTCCCTGAGATTCTCCATAAAGTTAGAGTGTTTGAGGGCCAAAAGTAGATCAATCCAGAGATTTTTAATAAGTTGACAGAACTTTGCAAAAAAAAAAAAAAATCCCTGAGTATGTTACACACTTATTGATTGGCCCACTTCATAACATATATGTATAGAAAGAGATGGTGAAAAGGAAATCCGTTATCGATTGCCCCCATCTAACATAAAGAGGTGGTGAAAGGAAATTTGTTATCGACTGCCCCCATCTGATATAAAGAGATGATGAAAGGAAATTCATTATATGATTTCCCTCATCTCAGCATTTAAATGCTAAAATTAATGAAGTGGTGAAAGGAAATTTAATGTGGAAAATCTGATAATTTCACTGGGGTACTGAACAGACCCGTTGGCAGTGAAGCAATGTCTCCATAATGGACAAGGATATTATACACAAATTGCAAGATGCTCTAGTATTTTTCTTCTCTCAGCCAGATTACACTCTAATATTATGGGATTACAGATTACACTCTAAAAGTCTCTCGATGCGAATACGATCAAATAAAAGCTGGTAGAACCATTAATCTTGTTTTGATTATCTTGCACAAGTCTGAGGTCGGTTTTAGAAAGAGAAATCTAAGTGATCCTATTTCGAGATTGTCGAACACTTTAGTTTGGAAATTTTTTCGAAGTTAAGGTTGGAATCTTTATCCTCTCAATAGTTTTCGCAGCTATGTCTCACAGACCGACATAACTGACCCCATTTACCCAATAAAAGGCACTAAGTCTACCTATTCTCCTTGACCCACAAGGAGACAAGGTCCCCAATTGGAGCCTATGTTGAAGCTAGGGTTGAAAATTTTCACCTTTAAAACTAAAACTTTTCTCTTCCGGGATTCGACTTTTCATAAGGTATAATCCTCATTATCAGTCCAAAAGACCGGTACCGAAGTCCCGAAATGATTTCTCTTCTCCATTATAATTAAAGACAAGAATATCAAGTGTTATTAAAGTCTAGACGCATGTTTTGTAAAGTACTTTAAATCGCGATAATTTAAAACCCTAAAGGAGTTAATTAACCATATTTTTATCCTTTCAGGATTCGGGGTTTACTCAGAACAATATCTTTTCAATACATTTTGAATTGTGAAATCCCGATTCTGGATTTCCCGAAAGAGATGAAATTCAGTCTTAATCATGATAATTTTAAAACTATTTTCATCGCGATTTTGGGATTCGGAGTTTAGTGGTGATATACCTCATGTAATCGCGATCCCCGAAACCCTGAAACATGAAGTCACGACTCAATACTGAAGTTAAGGCTTAAAACTATTATCATCGCGATTTCAGGATTCGAGGTTTAGTGGTGACATACCTCAGGTAACCGCGATCCACAAAACCCCGAAATGCGAAGTCACGAATAAATACCGAAATTTAAAAGGAACTAACTTCATTTAAAAAATACATTTAATGGTAATTAAACTTCGCAGGTACTTTCTTTTCAATCTCCGTAAAAAGAGATTTTTTGAATTTTGATTTTAGAATTGCCAAAATATGGCCACATTAATAATGGATAGATTGTGATGTCTGCGACACAAATGTGTATCTCGGAAATATTCTCTGCATTAAAGGTATTAAATTCTTGACAACTGCGTCAGTACTTTCACATAAAATGAGTTAAAAGAAAACTAGAGGCCTATGTTCTGAAACGTATTCTCATTTTTTCTATCAGAAGTAAGATGCATCTAGCCAAGATTTCACACGTCTCTTATGTGACAGGTTTTTGTTCCAATATAGAAGTCATGGCACCAAAGAAGGGACCCAAGAAGAGTGAAGATACAGCTGAGTTTTCTAGCCCAAAGGGAGATGTCATATCAGACACCACACCACATGCTATCGACTCAATTAAATCATGGAGAAAAATTTATGAAAATCTAGATTGTAAGATGAAAAATTCCCCTGACGATTCTAAGAATCAACTTCGAGACATAAAAGAATCAGAACTTCACAAAATTGCAACACACCCATGGCTCATGGCATACAACGACATGATCAGTTGGGCTTTGGACAAGGTTGATATTATGACGAGAATCATTTTAAATGATCAAGGAGCCATTATTGGTTCATTCAGACATGAACATATCCAGGTTATGTACAAACTCTAACCCAATCCTAATTTCATTTACAATGCCAAATTTATAGCTGAATTTCAGAGAAAGGAATGCACCGAGGTAGACCAAACTCACCCTCATTTAATCAAAGGTTGGTGGAGATGTCCATCAAAATTTAGGGTCGATACCCACAGAATTTATGCCACAACCTCTTTGAATGAGTACATGGTTTATGTAGTCATGATGCTATGAAGACTCTTCGGAAAAAAGAATCCCTACCATTTCTCGGCAGAATGGGTGCCCTTTTTAGAAGAATCATCAGAAGGATTTAGTTTCAACTGGGACAAGATTTTATCTGATAATATAACCAAAGAGGTTTCGGAATACAGAGCTGCAAGAGCCTGAGGTAAACCAGTGGCCTTTTACATGTCAACATACATCATGGACAAAATTTGTTTTATGACTCCATTACCCCTGATGAATTGGAGTTGGAACACAACCTGCCTTGAACCCATTCACGAATATCACTCTGAGTTGTGGGAAGAAAATGCAAAAAATTTGTTTTATGAAATTTTCCATTTTGTGGTGATACCAATGCATAAAATGTTTTTCGGCTGTGACCCTCCTCGCATTTCTAAAGTAGTTTCAAACAACCTCAAGCCAATAGTAGACCGGTTCATTGAAGAAAGATTCTCCTACATCAGGGTTTATGGGTGCTCAATCCCCCCTCACGCGCTCCCAAAATTCCTCCCGGATAGACTGGTGTGTAGGGAAGTAGCACACCAAATAGTAAAAGGAGGTATTGGAATAGAGCTAAAGGAATCTCAAAAGAAGTCTTGGCCAATATTCCCTGTGCACATCAGAAAATTTTCACTACTAAATTTGGGACATTCTAGGGTGGAAGCAGAAGCACTCGAAGAAGTTAAACTGTTAAATATTGAGTACAAAAGGCATGACCCTTATCAATTAGTGAACAAACATTTGATACACTACAACATGAAATCCTATGAACATGAGGATTCCCCTTGGGACAGCATGTTCAAAGGAACCAAGTCTTATACAGAAGTGTTGGAAAGAGTACAAACACTGTCGTCCGACCTGCAAGTCATCTTTCAGACCTTTCAGAAGCATCGACGGAGTGGTCTGCCCCAAGTACTTCAAGGGGAAGAAATTACCCTCCCCCAGGAGCAAGAAATCATTCCACCAGGTTTCGAGAAGGAAGCACAAAAGAAGGGAAGTCCCAAAAAATCCCTACAGGATGCGGAAAGGCCTCCACCAAGAAAAAAGACCGAAGAAGAGAAAAGGTCAGGGAGACCTCCCAAGTCCGGTAAGCCTACTCCTAATTCATCACCAAGGGTTGATGTCAACATTCCTAAGGCAGCAGGAGGGAAAGAATCTACGGAGCTAGGGAGTCCCATAGCCTCCTTAACCCCCTTACAGTCCACTTTTGGACTACCGCAGATGGGAGCTCTTTTTGTTGATGACCTTACCTCCATTCCCATAGATGAGATTCCTCCTTCCGATTGTTTTTTTAGTAGAAAAAGGAAGGTCGTCTTGAAACATGAGATGCATAAGAGGGAGGGGAACATGGTTAAAAAAAATAAAGTCTTGATAGACTGACAAAATTTGGAGGAAGAAGATTTTGCTACAGAGGTAGCAGGTTCCATGGGAGCCATGACAACAACAAACTTTTTTACCGTGGGAAAAATCATAACAAGGATAAATAAGAGTGATAAAATCATAGCACAATTGTGAGAGTGATTAAACAATGTTGAGGAGAGCATTAGAGAAGAAATGAGTAAAATCTTGGAGCAAACAAGGGTTGTCGAAAGGTTAGGGGTTCAATCCCTCAAAACGAGTTTGGACGAAATGAGCCAGGAAATACAAACAAATCAGCTACAGATTACTCAGCAAAAGGAGCACACAGAATAGTTGTAGGCTAGATTAATATCAATGGAAGATCAGATTATAGACTTAAAAGCTTTCCAGGCCCAGTCACTAGAAGTGCATTCAAAAATAGAAATTGAACAACAAAAATTTATTTCCAAGATAGAAATTGTTCAGAATTACTTTCAAGAAGTAGATAATGCCTTTGATAATATTATCCTAAGAGAAAAATAAGCCAAAGCAGTGAGGATTACTCTCCAAAAGGCAATTGTATATTCGACAGGTGAAGAGGTATCCAAAACTACGAAAGTATCAGCCAAAGAGAAAATCAGAGGCGACATCATGCTCAAGCTATGGGAAACCAACATAATTGAAAGAAAAAGAATAGCCAAAGAAATTAGAGATGATTGTGAAGAAGTTTTTGATCTTCTAGACAAAGGTTCATTAAATATTGGAAAAGTCCAGTGTACAGGACTTTTGGGACAGATCAATATTGTAAGACATCAATTAAATTTTAGGGAAAATTTGATTGAAATCCAAATGGAAATTTCACAACTAAGAAAAATCTATGTCACCCTAATGAACGGGTTGTTACTTGAGCCTAACTTAAAGTTTCAGTCAATAAAGTTTACAGATAGAGGAGTTGATGGTCGTCTTTCTAAGATTCAGAGAAAGTTATATCTATTCAAGGCAAGAGATTTTCCAGAACCCCCCAGAAATTTTACACAGTTCCTGGAGAAATGCGTTAAATGTATCGAATCAAAAGAAGGAGTCATCATCAAAGTAAAAGTATTATTTGGAAGGACTTTATTTCCAAGAAAATGGAAAAATGGAGAAGATCATGTAAACGGTTTTGGATCTATTTTTTAACAAATAGTTAGTCTCTAAGAATTAGGAAATCACCAACCATCCTAAGATTGGTGGTTTTGTATAAATGTAATTTTTCAAGACTAAGAAGAGGCTTTTTTCTGGAGGAATTGTAAAGAAAAAACTTTGTTTTGCCTGAATTAATACATTAGATTGAAGATTCCAAATCTGGTCAAGCCTAAGTTATATGTTTCTCTGTCATTCTATTTTTTATTTCATACTTTCGTTTGAAGTGTTTCATGTGGTAATTTCTATTATAGTAATTGAAACAGTCATATTATCTAATTGTTTGCAGTTTTTCCTCCGTATCAACTTTCAGCGGATATAAGACCTATGAACGTTTTAGGACTCTGAAACTGTATGCTTCTGCAAAGTTATCATGCCTCTTTCTTGTATTGTCTTAAAATGAGATTCCTCTTAAATTGATGCCTCATTTTTTTGTTATGCGACTACATATTCCCTTTTCTTTCTTCATTCAGTGCATCTTATTCATTAAAATTAACTCAGATACCAGAAGTGCCCTTCATTTCGGTTATACTATTGATTTATAATTTGAAAGTTATATTTTTATTAATTCGAACCAGAAATTTGTGACCCTTGGAAATATTTTGGATTTACAAAAAAGAAACCATCAGCTTTCATGACTGTTCTAGTTACCAGACAGCCTAATATAGATCCCGGTCTATCAGATCAAACGAGCATTGAGTTAAACATATTCAATGCCATCTTGCAAACAACAAATACATGGGTAGAACTTGAGAATTCATGGGCTGCAATTGAAAGGGATATTAACATTCAAGAACAATGGGAAGCTAGACAGAGACAGTTAAGGAACCAACTATGATCTCGATTTCTTTTAAACTAATCTTTTTACCCATTATTTATTTCTACCTTTTTGAATGCCTTGACAGTATACTTTAGAGCCTTAAAGTATAAACTCAGGAACAACATCTAGTATTTAAAAATGTGCAAAAAGAAAATCCACTCAAAACAGAGGAAACTACAGATGCACATAACCCCTCCATGTTTGAAAATTACACCAAGGTAACTTTTGAGAGCCTACCTTTTAGAATATTAGGCTCTGTGTTGTAGGAAAATCTGCCTGCGGACAAGTAGATCGACCTCTAGAGCTTGACCTTAACCCTAGACAGAAAAATTCTTATCATGGACACTGACTTCCTTTCAAATCCATCTAAGCCTAATGCATGAGAAGGAAGGATGATAGAA
>WSFP011468895.1:0-18104 GCA_009831015.1 Picea engelmannii | reverse complement strand
CAAATTTTGTTTACCTTACAAAAAATTGCATGGGATTACAAAGGAGAAGAATTCTAAAGTTTTCATATTAAAAAACATTGTAGGGATTATGGACACTTTGAAGGGTGTCACGTATTTCGTCTATTGATAAGTTATTTATTATGTGTTTAATTTGTATTATCATCACAAAGTTTTTTATCATTTTAATAGTTGATATCTATACCAAAAATATTTGAGCATTTGTAATTACAAAGACAAAACATACTAGTATTGAATTGTGGCCTTAGGATGTGTCAAATTTTAGTAGAAATAGGTGAACAAGTTGATGAATATCATGGAGCATATGGAGATCATAAAGTTAACCCTATGAAGAAAAATGATGATACTAATATAATTGAGAATGAAAGAATAAATAGATTTATTCATGACACATTTACTCCAATGGATATAACTTTGATGATGTTCATGATATACCTCTAATTGATAAGACATTCAAACTCTTATATGAAGGCTCAAGGACAAATCTTCTCTATGCTATTTTCTTGTTGGTGAACTTGAAAGTATTGTATGGTTTTTCAAAGACCCATGTCACATAGATGTTAAGATATACAATATAATTCTTCATACATGAATGTTTATTTTTTTTCTCTTTTCTTAGTGTTTTTTTTTTCCACAGAAAAAATTTGTAATTTCATTAAGGAGGTACAAAATTACATTCGCAGGTATATATTGGCTATGAAGAAATAACCAAATATATAGTAACTAGTAAGGGAACCACAAAGAGAGCCAAAATAAGTGTCAGAAGCACTACCCCAGACATGGGTAAAAAAAACAGAAATAAAAGAGGCCTGCTAGGGCCCGGATCTAACTATTAAGCCGCTAAACAAAGTTACAAACATGTCAAAATAGATCGGGAAAGTTACAATCTGACCCAACCTCCAGAAAGAAGCAGGAAACCCAACAACCTATAGGAAAAAGCATCAGATCCCAGGTCCAAAGACCCAACACATGGCCAACAAACCTCCAAGAGGGAGCCACCAAGGAAGCTCCAAATCAGATCAAGATGAAGACTAAGAGGTGAAGATGAAAAGATCAACCCCACCAGATCCGTCGCAGGAAGAACCAAAACGTCGAGCAAGGGTAGCCGTAAAAAACACAGCTACCTTCCGCCAAAACCATGAACAGGCAGAGGATGCACCGTCCGGGTGAGGAACCAAGTGTAAAGGAGCTCCAAAATATCTTCAGAAATAAAACAGGTGCTGGAGAGAAAAGGCTCCAGAAAACCCCATACACGCTCAAACGCGCTCAATCGAAGAAAACCCGAGGCCCCATCGGAAAATGACATAAGAAAATGCAACCAAGTCGAGGAGGTTCCAACAGCTTGTAGATCCATCCTCCAGAAGGCATAACCTACTCTGGAACCAAAGATCCACATAAAAAAATAAACGGAAACTCGCAAGAGGGGAAGCACGAAGCCGAGACGAAAACAAAGCTAGAATCCAACGAATAAACCAGGACCGTGGCTGCCAATTCCACTCCGCTATCTAGAAAGGGAAGAGCATACAAGAGCACCGAGAACGCCGCAGAGAAGTAGAAGGTTTGTGGCTAAGGAAACCCTAGCCGCATACCCCCCATATTCCTTCTCTTTTCTCAGTGTTAATTGTATAAAGGATGAAATATGGACAAATATTCATTACAATGATTTTTTTTCTCCGAATGTTGTATATTTTTAGGTGATTTTCCCTTACCACCATCAAATACTTTATCTCACACGTACTGAGCATTTTATCTCATTATGAAAGATATAGTAATTGTTCGACAACACAAGTATTCCAACAGAGGACGAACACCTTCAGTAACCACTCACATAACCAGATCAAAGATCAACACATCGATGTTTTCACGTGGTAAAACCCCTACGGGGAAACATCCACGACCCTAGCCAACATGACCACTTGGAGTAGTTTATTAATGAAAAGAAAAAGATTACAGAGAGATTTTACAAGAGAGTTTCTCACAATCGATCATCGGAAAATGACTCTCCATGCTCTTTAAATAGAGATCATGGACCAATCGGGTGTTAATCCACAGATCAATGGTCGTTAAGATCGAGGAGAGTATGAACCGTCGGATCACTCTATGTCGGGAACATATCGTGACCGTCGGATTTCCTAACTACAAATGCATACCAAAGAAACACACTAGAAAACACACTTTTACCTAACAACACAATAGACCAAGTAGATCTTACTAACTCCTAACTGTCTAAATATCCTAACATCCCCCCTTAAGAACAACTTGGGATAGGATTGAAGGATTTACAATAGTGACACAATAGGAGAAGGAAGGAGGCATTAGATCCTATCCCCCCTTAATGACAACTTCCTGAAATCCTAACATATATCGAAGTTTGGAAAACTTCGCTTCTGTAAGAGACTTTGTGAAAATGTCTGCAACTTGATCTTCTGCAGGGCAAAAGAGCACTTCAATAACTTTATCATGAACGAGATTTCTGATGAAGTGCATGTGTAGATCGATGTGTTTTCTACACTAATGTTGAACTAGGTCTTTGGAGAGCTTGATGGCACTCTAATTTTCACACCAAAGATTGGTTGGATGCTGGTGTTGGAATCCAAACTTTGAAAGGATCTGTTGAAGCCACAAGGCTTCCTGACTTGCATTTACTGTTGCTTAGTATTCTACTTCTATTGAAGAAAGTGCAATAGCCTGTTGTTTCTTACAGGTCCAAGTGATAGGACCTGAAACAAGGCAGAAAACATAACCTGCAGTAGACTTCCGATCATTAGGGTCATCGACCCAATCTGAATCAGTGAAACCAACCAATAAAGGAGTCCCCCCTGAACTGTAATGTATCCCGAACTAAACTATACCACGAACATAGCGAAGTATCCTTTTAGATTCTTTCCAATGGATTTCATAGGGTGTTTGCATATATCGGGCAACAAGACCAACAACAAAGGAAAGATTAAGACGGGTATGAGTCAAGTATAAGAGGCTACCAACTAACTGACAGTACAAGGTGGCATCAACTTCAGGAGAAGTATAGGTGGAAGAAAGATTAAGTCCAGACTGGAAGGGAGAAGGGGCTGGTTTACAATCGTCCATGTGAAAGCGACGAAGAAGGTCACAAGCATACTTAGACAAGGAAATAAAAATTACTTCATTGGTTTGCAAAACTTGGAGGCCAAGGAAATAGTGCAAAAAGCCTAAGTTTGTCATTTCAAATTTCTTCTTAAGGCTGGTTTTCACATGGTTTAAAAGTTTTGAGTCATTGCCAGTAAGGATAAGGTCATCAACATAAAGGACAAGGATTATGAGATGGCTTCCTACTTTATTGGTATAGAAATTAGGATCAGAATTGCATCTAGAGAATCCAGTGGCAATATGAAAGCTATCCATTTGGGCATACCAAGCTCGAAGAGCTTGCTTGAGACCATAAAGAGATTTCTTGAGGCGAAAAACAAGGCTAGAGTCATTCTGTACATAGACAGGAGATTGTTCCATGTAGATTTCTTCTTGCAAATATTCGTGCAAGAAGGTGGATTTAACATCCATCTGATGGATCTCCCATTTATGTGAGGCAGCAAGGGCAAGAATAAGGCGGATGGAATTAATTTTTGATACAAAGGCAAAGGTTTCATTATAGTCAATTCCTTCAACTTGGGAAAATATTTTGGCAACTAACCGAGCCTTGTGTCTTTCAACACTTCCATCTGATGCATACTTAGTTTTGTAGACCCATTTGCATCTAACAAGTTTTCTTCCTTTTGGAATAGGTACAAGATCCCAATTATCGTTTTCCAATTAAGAACAATACTCTTCATTCATTGTTGTATCCCAATCTAGATGACTTGAAGCTTCTGCAAATGTCTATGGATCATGAATTTCTGAAACTTGAGCCAAAAGAGAAGAGGCTCGTTGGAACTGTGAACGTGTCTGATGTTGATTTGAAGGATCACTGACAAGATCACCAACTGCTTCTCATGTTGAACGGACACATCTAGGAAGCGATGGAGCTGGTTCTAGTTCAGGTTCAAAGGAATCATCTGGAGGAGGGTGAGTAGGCGGAGGTGGATTTTCATCCTCACTGCCATCATCTGAAGAAGAAACCATATCATAAGAAGGCACAAATTTCGAAGATGGCTCGTGGGTCGAAGAAGGCACAATCACCGAATTAGGCTCGTAGGCCAAGAGATTTTCATAAAAATTAACATCTCTTCTAATAATAATTTCATTACAATGTGATTGAAGAAGCCTGTAACCTTTGACATCTTTATAATAACCAACAAATATACACTTCTCACTTTTAGGCTGCAATGTGTTCCTTTTCTCATCAGGAATGTGAGCCCATGCTATATTGCCAAATACATGGAAGTGACTTACATTTGGTTTAATTTTAGTCCAAGATTCTTCCGATGTTATATTTTTAAGAGCCTTTGTAAGAGTGCAATTTACTATGTAATTTGCACAGTTGATGGCTTCCGCCCAATACTTTAGACTTAATCCCTTAGATTGGATCATACAATTATTCATTTCTTTTAATGTGTGGTTCTTTCTTTCAGCAACACCATTTTGTTGTGGTGTATATGGAACACTGTCTTGCATTTGGATTCCCTATGTAGTGCAGTAGCTTGTAAAATTATTGTTCACATATTCACCTCCATTATCTGTTCTTAACCTTTGAATTTGATGTCTAGATTGCTTTTCTACAAGGGCCTTGTAAGCCAAAAACTTGTCAAAAATTTCACTCTTGAGTTTTAAGAAGTAAACCCAAGTACGTCTGGAAAAGTCATCAATGAAAGTTAAGAAATACTTGCACCCATAAAAAGAAGGAGAAGAAAGTGGACCACACAAATCACTGTGAACAAGCTGCAAAGGACCCGAGGCGTGCCAAGAGGCACGTTTGTCAAAACTATCTCGATGATGTTTGTCGAGAACACAACCAGTACAAACACCATCTATGCATGAAACAAGAGGAAGACCAGTCACCATCTTTTGATTACATAGTTGTTGCAATGAGCGATAGTTTATATGACCAAACCGTTCATGCCAAAGTTTGCTCAAGTCATTGCTATGAGCAACAAAAACTGATGAAAAAGATGATGAGCCAAAGTTGTCAAACTTGTACAACCTGGTAATATCATCAACAATTCCAGTTGCAAGAACATGCTTAGGATCTTTTAGATCCTTGATTACAACTCGGTGAGGTGAAAACTTGACGATTTTACCTTCACCTGAATGAATGATTTGATATACTAATAGAAGGTTATAAGAAAGACTTGGAACACATAATACATCATTGAAATGACCAGTATCTACTTGAACTGTTCCAAATCCTACAACACTAAGAGATCTATCATCACCAACAAATATTTTCTTGGTATTACATTCATTTAGAGCAGAAAATATGGATTTATCCTTAGCCATATGATAAGATGCTCCTGAATCAATAAGCCACTCATCAGAAGAAGAAGTAGTAGTAGAATTTGAATGGAAGGAGAAACCAGAAGAAGAAAGTGCATGTCCATGAGAAGAAGAAGTAGAATCAATATTGATGTTGTGCTTCTTCATCGATGCTTCTAAAGCTGACATCTTCTTGAAACATTTGGACTCATCATGACCATATTTATCACAAAAGTTGCAATGCCTGTTAGTATTCTTACTTTTATATTTTGCTCCTTTGTCACTAGTAGGAGCTGAAGTTGTCTGAGCAGGTTTGGGACCCTTATGTTGTTTGTTGTTGTAGCGAGGATGTTGCTTCTTGGGATCCTTGGGGTTATCTTTCTGCTGGAAAACTAAGGCTTTGTTGGAGGGACCTGCAGTGTTGATCACTCCAAATTGTACAATCTTATCTTCCTCTCGAATCAAAGAAGCACAAAAGGACTCAAGAGTGGGTTTTTCATAAGATTCTTCCCCTAGAGCCTCTCTCATGGAATAAAAGGTAGATACAAACACAGAATATGCACTACCTAACTTAGAAAGAATAAGATAGATGCAATGCTCTTCCTCCATCTTTATCTTACATTCTTCACATAAAATTCTGAGTGTTTTAAACCTAGATAGATAGTCTCCAAGGAAAGAAAAATCATTTGGAATCAAGGTCAATGTTTGATTTTCTAACTGTTGTGCTCGAATAATATTGAGTTTACCAAACACAGATTCAATCATGTCCCAAGCTTCTTTGGGGTCGTCAATATCTTGAAGGTGGTACCTTAAATAAGGAGAGATGAAAATTTTGATTAGTCCACGTGCTTCGTCATTCCTATTATCCCACTTGGATTTATTATCAACATTAGTGGGTGTTTTTTCCTTTCTCAAGGTAATCCGGTACAAGCCTTTACTTCTTAATAAATCTTCCATATGAGATTTCCATTGGAAGTAGTTGTTGTTGGTAAGCAATACAGTACTTGTAGAATCCATATTAAATATGCATATAATATGTATTTAAAAACTGAAACTGATGCTCTAGATGGAAAGAGATCGAAAATTTATGCGGTTTTAAAAGAAATGACACTAAAAATGGACTTTCGATGTTAGAGTTATGCCCTTTTAAAAAAAGGCACAATCGGTAACCAAATGACCACGTGATTGTGTAAGTTGCTTTATGAAGTGACCCACTTTTATAAAGAGAAGTGGGGATCACTTTTACAATGAAGTTACTGTAAAACAAAAAAGTTGCATACAAAATAAATAGCTCTAAAATAAAATATTAAAGCTACTTATAGTGATTCACTTTTATACTTGAAGTGAAATACACTTTACAATTTTAGCATGAACTTTTTCTAAAATGGTAACAAAAGAGAGACTTGAACTCAATACCTCTTACTTAATAATGCAACTTTTAACCAAATGATCTAGCAAAACATATTGTAATGTTCAGAAGGAGGATTGGGGGTGTTGTTGTTGTTGTTGTCTCTCAAAAAACTCTTTTCACACAAGAAAAAAATTCCACTTCTCGATGACAACACGGGTTAGATCTCGGTTAGCTTACCCGGAAGATGCACCTTTTCCTATCTATTTTTGATTTTCTAAGATCGCACAGGGCATGGGGCAAAGATAATACACAGATATAAAAGAGTAGCAACCCAAAAATAAATAAAACAAAACCAAAATACTACTCTGCAAAATTTTTAAAAAATGTGTATTCAAGCTTTATACCTCTGGATCTGACTGTAATGGTCGTATCTTGGGCAAACGGAAACCTTTTCGAGTGAAACAAAAAGTGTTCCTGATTGAAATGAGTGCTCTGGACGCAATGGAACAGTCCTCTTAGCCCAAAAATGTACGCAAATGACAGAAAGTGGAGATGAGGCAACTCGGCTTCACGATCTCGATCTACAACAAGAGCGGGTCTTCAAACAGGCTCTGATACCATGTTCGAAAACACAGGTATTCCAATAGAGGACGAAAACATTTAGTAACCACTCACATAACCATATCAAATATCAACACACCGATGTTTTCAAGTGGTAAAACCCCTACGGGGAAACATCTGTTAGAATATAGAAGATTGTGCTCGTTTTACCATTAACGATACCCTCGTCACCCAACCACAGGTCGAAGCCACCCTCCGAGAACCTTGAACTTGAACGAGAAGAGAATCCTGGTAGCAATATAATAGCCAAGAGAGGCTAATGCACCAAGCAAGAATCGAAACTAAGCTGAACAAATGATCCCACCCAGAGGCTAGCGCACACCTTCCCAGAAACCTGCGCACAAGCTCCAACTGCACCTATGTAGATCCAATTCTCTCTGCAACTGCTGAGATGTGAATAATGAGAATGGGTGCCCTGTATTTATAGTAGTCTGGGCAATTTAACTGGGGACGACTTCTCCTTCTGGGTACTAATAAATTCATATTTAATATATTTCTGCAGCTGACAACTTGTCTAGGGTTTCCTTCATTTCTTTGCTTCCTTTCGGAGGATTCTAGTCTCACCATAGGTCACAATAGAGGTTCATACCTCCCGAAGCTACCATAATATTAACACTCCCTCTTATCTAGGGAGTTATGTTCTTGAGCACAACAGACCATTCAATTGGTAGCAACACGAGCACCGTCATTATTATCCAACTGGATAATCTCCTATGACAACTAGTACAATTGGTACAACTGGTACAATATCAATTGATAAAACACACCTGATATAATCTCCTGACAACTGGTTGTGACCTGTGGTGGAACAAATCCACCACAACTTATTATATCTCTACTGTCTGGAGACAAGCAGTCTCTGGGCCAATCTTTCACTCACATCTGTGAGTTCTGAAAGAATATATGCCTCACGAATAGTGGAACATATCCACCACAGTAGTTTACATCTACTGTCATATATTCTTCATAACAAACATCTGATAGCAACCTTCATAGAAACAATGTTATGATAAAAACTGAATCATCTGGGCCAATATTTCACTCACGTCTGTGAGATCTGAAAGAATATCTTCCCTTAGTATAGAATATCAACAATGGGCTATCTGCCCCATTCTTCTCAAACAAGGAAGAATGATTATTTTTTATTTCTGAGCTTGGACCATTTTTCACCCTGGGCCATTCTTCCTACACTAATTAAAGTGCACCCTGGACAGAATGTATAAACCCTAAGAAATGTTTGGACCATTCCTCACCCTGGGCCATTCCTCCTACACTAATTAAAGTGCACCCTGGAGAGAACGTATAAACCCTAAGGAATGAATGCCCTTGATTGATGAGCCTAGACTATTCCCCACCCTGGTCCATTCCTCCTACACTTATCAAAGTGCACCCTAGAGAGAATGTATAACCCTAAGGAATAATTGTACGGACCATTCCCCACCCTGGGCCATTCCTCCTACACTAATCAAAGTGCACCCTGGAGAGAATGTATAACCCTAAGGAATGTATGTCCTACATCAACCTCCAAAATAGATCATTCTTCGAAACTGCTCACAACTGTGAACTTCGAAAGAATGACTGCCCAACGAGGCGGACCATTCTACTTGACCACTACTTAGAGTGACTGCCAAGAAGAATGATTGTCCTAGACCACTCCCCATGTTAACCACAATGGGAAGTCGATGTCTATGATACATCAACAATCAATCTGCCTCCCATGTTAACTACAATGGGAAGTCACTGTGCGTCATAAATCTCAATCCACTTTCCGAACAGGAAAGGATCTGTCCAATCTGGACTATTTTTCAATTATAGAAATAAATAACGTTTTCAGTGCTCCCTCCTAACTGGAGAGTTATTTAAATCACAAAAATAAATGTTTTTCAAGAATATTTTTCCATACCTTCTACTAGCTTGGAGAATCTTCCCTTTCAGCTAAGGGAGTTATTTCCACGATCCCCATGTTCTCTCGGAAATATGCAAACTTGATTCTGGATAGAGGTTTTGTCAGGATATATGTTGTCATCTCACCAGTGGGGATATACTCAAGCTTTACCTCTCCTTCTTGGACTTTATCTCGAATAAAGTAGTATTTGATCTCAATGTGCTTCGACCTTTCATGAAACACTGGATGTTTGGATAATCTTATGCAACTCTGATTATCACAATATATTATGGTCGATTATGGATTCTGATCAAATAAATGGGAGATTAACTTCCTTAGCCATACTGCTTTTGTGCATGCTTCACAAGCTGCCATATACTCTGCTTCTGCTGTACTGAGTGCGACAGCCTTTTGTTTCCTGCTGCCCCAAGATATCATAGAGGAGCCCAAGCTGAAACACATACCTGAAGTACTCTTTCTGTCTTCTGCACTTCCTGCCCAATCAGATTTTGTGAATCCATGAAGTTGGATATCACTGGATGCGGTATATCTCAAGCCATGGTTTATTGTCCCATGAATATATCTTAGGACATGATTTGCAGCTATCCAATGCTCTTGTCTAGGTTCCACCTAGAACTGACTTAATGTATTTACAACAAAGCAAATATCTGGTCGAGTATTTACCAAATACATCAATGATCCAATTTGTTGTCGATATAGAGATGGATCTACTGGATCAGAATCTGGGACTTTCACTTTTCTTATATCCGCATTCATAGGAGTTTCCATGGACTTACAGTCCATCATTCCAAACTTTTGAAGGATATTTATTGCGTACTTTCCTTGTCCAAGGAATACTTCACCACGCTTCTGCCATACTTCTAGTCCCAAGTAATAATGCATGAGACCTAGATCTTTCATATCAAATTCATAGGATAATTCCTTCTTGCACTGGATGATTAGAGATTCTTCACCTGTTATGAATAGATCATCAACATATAATAGTAGAATCATAGGTGCATTATCCACGACTTTGTAATAAAGGTCTGGATCTGCATGACTCTTGCAGAAACCAAGTCTTGTTAGATAGCTGTCCATTCTGGCGTACCAAGCCCTTGGAGCTTGCTTGAGTCCATATAGAGATTTCTTCTATCTGCAAACGTGAGTGTCTCTGGAATGTACCTCAAATCATTGAGGTTGTTCAATATACACTTCTTCTTCAATAGCTCCGTTGAGAAAGGATGACTTTACATCCATCTGGTGTAGATTCCATCCCATGGAAGCGACAAGAGATATGATAGCTCTGATGGAGGTATACCTTGCCACCGGAGCAAAGGTTTCATCATAATATTCTCCCTCCTTCTGGGAGAACCCTCTGGCCACGAATATTGCCTTATATTTATCCACGCTTCCATCTGCTGCATGTTTGATATTGTATACCCATTTTGAGGTTACCACTGATTTTTCTTTAGGTCTGGGTACAATTTCCCATACTTCATTTTTCATAATGGACTGATGTTCTTCTGCCATAGCTTCTTTCCATTTCCCCTTTTGGACTGCTTCTTCGAATGTAGTAGGTTCTTCATCTAGAATCTTTGTCATGTATGTTGCATAACTTGAGAATCTTTTCAGTCTTTTACTCTTCCTGGATGTTCCTTCTGGAACCTTGATTCTTTCTACGTCTTGTAATGTGGCTTCAAGCCAAGATGGTCATTTCTTGTTCTTTGGTATGATATCTAGATCAATGTTCTCACATGGCTCCATAGGATGATCAGGTTGATCCTTTTCGTTATTTTTGTTTTCTGTGTTTTCTTCATTTGGTTCTTCAATTTCTTCTTCTTCTATAATTTCTTCAATAGATTTTATGAAGGCCATCCTTTCATTGAACATTACGTCTCTGCTTACTTCTATTTTGTGTTGTTCTGGAATATATATTCTATAGGCTTTGGATGAATGACTATATCCCACAAATATCCCCTTCTTTTCTGAGGGTTCTAGTTTATTCCTTTTATCTTTGGGAATATGAGATTAAATTGGACATCCAAATATTCTTAAGTTTTCTACGTTAGGTTTCTTACCTGAGAATGCTTCTTCTGATGTCATGTCCTTCAAAATACGATGAGGGCTTATGTTTTTTACATATATTGTCGCCATTGCTGCTTCTTGATGCAGGAGCATCCGCACCTCGTCATATGAAGCTGTACTTAGAGAAAAGAAAAGACCGCAGGGTGACGCCAGTATCACGGTTTTAACCATTTTGATGAGCGCCGCCGTTTGCATAAAAGCCTCCATATTTAGGCGTACTTGTATACTGAAATAGACCGCGAGCAGATAAGCTCTCGTCCTTGTACAGCAGAGGCACTTATTAGATTTGATGCAGAGAGAGTAGATTTAGTGCAGGTAGATAGGATCATTAAGTTCAGATTTGACAATTTAGCTTTTGAGAGGGAAAACAAGATAAAGACACCCTCCTTTGTATTATTGAAAGTAGTAGAGTCAGTATCAGCATTTTCATTGAGGAGAAGGAAGGAGAACAGGCAGAGAGCTGGTGGAAAATCCCCATGTACAGATATTGAATTAATAGAGAAATTTGATTCAAATTTCATGGCTGTGATTATTCTCTGTATATTGTTAACCTTATGTTGTTGTATGCTTGCTTCTTGTTATGCTTTCATTTTATATGCTACATATGTGATCTCATGGCAGATTAGAAATCTGGGGGAAAGGAGAGAATAAGTTTCGCTTATTCCACTGATTGAACCCGGAGATTCCCGCATAGAGTGCAGTGGAATTCCTCCGCATAGAGTGCGTAGGGAAGGTTCAATAGAGGGACTCTTACCCATTCAACCAAGGGTGGCTAAGTTGAACTCCATCCCATGGGTGTGATTGTTCCTTGTGTATTGTTGGGATTATGCCTTTGCATCTTTGTTTCCGGTTATATTCTTCTTTCATACGCTGTGTATGTGATTATGTGGAAGAATTAGAAGTGGGTGCAGAAGAGAATGAGTTTCAATTGTTTCTCTGCTTAAGCCAGGAGATTCCTGCATCGAGTGCAGTTGAATACCTCCGCATAGAGTGCGTTGAGGAGGCTAAGCTGTTGAACTTTTGTTCTCTTTAACTCAGAGTCGTTTTAAATTAATCGAGCCGCACRRGTGGGTGCAGGTCGGATTRAAGTCTCAGAAGCAAGTCTGAGAACAGAAAGGCGAAGTGGAAGAACTCTTCAAGAGGAAGAGAATCGACGACTTGAATCGTCGTATAGGCTAGCGAAGTCCCGTGGATCGTTGGATCTGGGAGAAGGAGCGAGGAGGTTAGTCCTCAAGTACCGGAAGAACCCTTTGCCATCGTATATCGGTGAATCGGGGTTGGCGAGTGCAAGAACCACAGGCACGTCGAAATCGCGAAGTGCGATTCCCCGATTTGGTCAGGGCCGTTGATTAGAACGGAGACAGGTGGCACGAATCCGGAGCCGCGGGGTTTCGGCATTCGGGGTTTCCAGCAGCAGGAAACTTGGAGTCGCGGACCCGCGAACCGCGAAATCCCGACGTGACGTGGCAGCGCGGGACCCGGGAACAAGTGAASGACTGGCGGGCCCATACCGGGAATCGGTATTTCGGTACTCGGGGATTTGGACCGTAAGGGCTCGCATTTTCGTGGAGCAAAACCTCGAGGTTGACCGTTGACCATCGGGGTTTCGGGGTTTGATTGCACGAGGACCGTGTTGCAAGCCTCGCGACTTCGCGAGTCCCGATCTCCCGATACGCGAAGGGGAGATCGCCGAGAAGACTGTGGGTGTTGGAACTCCTGAGGGAATTGGAAGAGCGTGGACTCATGGGCCGAGGTTAGTGAGGTCCTGGTGGTGCGACCGCCTGCTGAGAGAGCGGGGTTGCGTCAGTGTGGTATCAGAGCCCGGAAAGGGATTCTCTTTGCTACGTTAGTAGAGAGAGACAGTGACAGAAATTTGCCATGCCGCCCAGAAGAGAGAGGCAGTCTCCTGATCATGAAGACAGGGACGTGCGAAGGAGAGGTAGGCAAGCAGGGAATCCAGAGATGGAGCGTCAGATTCGAGATCTCAGGGCGAGACTCGAGGATATGGAGACTACCCAAAGGCGTGGAGCCGACGCCGGGGAGTTCAGCGATCCTGAGATTGAAGAGGAGGCTGGACATGATGAAGGGGAAGTCTCGGCAGAGGATGCTGCAACAGAGAGGTTGATAAAAGCCATTTCGAGGATGAGCTCGAAGACAAGGATGGACATCCCGACTTATGAGGGGAGTCTAAACGCAGAAGAGTTGCTGGATTGGATCCGAGCACTCGACACCTACTTCGATTATGAGGATGTCGAAGAGGATAAGAAGATAAGGCATGCCGTCATGAAGCTGAAAGGACATGCAGCCTTATGGTGGGACGAGCTGCAGGCAGACATGCGTTCCAAAGGTAAGCAGAAGATCAAAAGTTGGGATCAGATGATCGCCAAGATGAAGGCGAAGTTCATTCCGAGAGATTACCAAATCACGTTGTTCAGGCGGATGCAAAACCTGAGACAGAAGTTGATGACAGTGAAGGAGTACACCGAAGAGTTCTACAGGCTCAACATTTGAGCTGGTCACCGAGAGAGTGATGACGAGAAGGTGGCGAGATACCTGAATGGCCTCAGGTATGACATTCAGGATGAACTGAGCATGATGACCATACGCACAGTTGAGGATGTGTATCAGATGGCTCTGAAAGCAGAGGAAAAGCTGAGCCGCAAGCAAGGTCAGCGAGGCCGAGGCAGAAGCCAGCCACGAGGAAAAGTTGTTGTTCAAGAGCAAACACAGAAGCCCAAGGAGGATTGGAAGAGGCCTCAGGGTAGAGCTGAGAGAGGTGGAACCTCACAACAGAGACAGCAAGTCTTCGAGCCGAGGAGACAACAAGAGGATCAACAGGGAGGATATGCTGATGCAAATACATTTCCTCGCACCCGAGGCAGAGGTAGAGGTCGAGGAGGAATTATCACGTGCTTTACATGTGGCAAAGACGGACACAAAGCTGTGGACTGTCCAGAAAGGAAAGTGGACGGAGGAAAAGCTCACGTTGCTGAAGCACAGAGACGTGATGCAGATACCGACGATGCTGACGGCGGGAGGTCGCTGGGAATGCATAAAATTCTTTTGACACCCGAGAAAGAGGTGGACAGCTCAGTGCAGAGGGGCAGACTGTTCAGGACGGCTTGTACAGCCAGGGACAGGAAGTGCAAAGTCATCATAGACAGCGGGAGCACTGATAATCTCGTTGCCGCGGAGATGGTGGAAAAGATGGAGCTGGAGACAACTAAGCACCCGAGTCCATATAAGGTCTCGTGGTTACAAAAAGGACACCGGGTAAGTGTCACTAAACAATGCTTAGTTAAATTTAAAATTGGGAATTATCATGACGAAATTCTATGTGATGTCATCCCCATGGACGTGTGTCACATACTGTTGGGGAGGCCATGGCAGTATGATAGAAATGTTGTTCATGATGGGAGGATGAACACATACACTTTGGAGAAGGATGGGAGATTTCATAAGTTGCTTCCGATAAAAGATAAGGAAGTGAAGCCTGAAGTGAGCAGCACGATACTTCTCATGAGTGGGAAAGAGCTTCTCACAGAGCTGGAGAAGGATGAGAATCCACAGTTCTTAGTGGTCAGGAAACCAAGAATTGTCCTAACAAGCACCAGAATGGATGACTTGCCGGACGAGATTCGGGAACTGCTTGGAGAGTTCGCTGATATCATCGTGGACGAACTACCTCGTTCGTTGCCACCAATGAGGAGTGTGAGTCACCACATTGACCTCATACCCGGGGCAAGCCTACCGAATAAGGCAGCGTACAGGTTGACACCTCAAGAGAATGAGGAAGTCAAAAGGCAGGTTCAGGATCTGCAGGACAAGGGACTGGTAAGAGAGAGTCTAAGTCTGTGTGCCGTTCCAACGGTACTGAGCCCAAAGAAGGATGGAGGCTGGAGAATGTGTACAGACTCCAGGGTGATTAATAAGATCACCATCAGGTACAGGTTTCCATTGCCAAGAATGGATGACTTGATGGATTGCCTGAGCGGGGCAAATTATTTTTCGAAAATTGACCTCAAGAGCGGATACCATCAAATCCGAATGAGAGAGGGAGACGAATGGAAAACGGCATTCAAGACAAACGAAGGTTTGTACGAATGGCTGGTCATGCCGTTTGGCTTGACGAATGCACCAAGCACTTTTATGAGGCTGATGAATGAAGTCCTGCGGGAATTCATTGGCAAATTTGTGGTGGTGTACCTGGATGATATTTTAATTTTCAGCAAAACCAGGGAAGAACACTTGAGGCATTTGGCCATAGTGATGAGAAGATTACAGCAGGAGAAGCTGCTGGTAAATTTGAAGAAGTGTTCCTTTATGCATACAGAACTCATATATTTGGGTTTTGTAATATCGGCGAATGAATTGAAGATGGATCCTGAGAAAGTGGATGTGATCAGGAAGTGGGCATCGCCGAGAAATGTTTTTGAGGTAAGGAGCTTCCATGGTTTGGCGAGCTTCTACAGAAAGTTCATTCGAAATTTCAGTGGAATTAGTGCCGCGATGATGGATACTGTGAGGAAGAGGCATAAAATTTTTCAGTGGACAGCTGAGGCTGAAAAGAGCTTCAATCTGTTGAAGCGCAAGATAACCGAACAGCCGGTGTTGGTGCTGCCAAATTTTCAGAAAACCTTTCAGGTGAAGTGTGATGCCAGCGGGTATGCTGTCGGAGGAGTGCTGAGTCAGGAGGACAGACCCGTGGCATACTACAGCGAAAAGCTGGATGATGCGAAATTGAAATACTCCACGTACGATAAAGAGTTCTATGCCATTATCCAGGCATTGAAGAAGTGGAGGCACTACTTGATACCCAAGGAGTTCGTTTTATACAGCGATAATCATGCATTGCAATTTGTGAGTCAGCAGGAGAAGCTGAATCAAAAGCATGCGAAGTGGGTAGAGTACATGCAGAATTTTACATTCGTGATCAAGCACATTTCAGGGACTGCGAACAAGGTAGCTGATGCCTTGAGCAGGAAATGCTTGTTGCTGCAGGAGTTCAGAGTCAAAACCTTAGGTTTTGAAAATCTGAAGGATATGTATGCGGGTGACGCAGACTTTGGCGAAGCTTACGAAGCTGTCGAGAATCCGGTCCTCAGAGACAGGAGCCCTTGGATAGATTTCTTAATACAAGATGGATTGCTCTTTAAAGGAAATCAGTTGTGCATTCCGAATTGCTCCATGAGAGAGAATTTGCTGAAGGAGAAGCACAGCGGAGGATTAGCAGGTCATTTTGGGCATGATAAAACGTTCGCCAAGCTGAGCGAATCGTATTTCTGGCCAGGCATGAGAAAAGATGTGAAGAGGTTCGTTGACAGGTGCAGGATATGTCAGCATGCAAAGGGCCGAAAGCAAAACACAGGACTCTATCAGCCATTGCCCATACCCGAGAGGCCATGGGAAGCCATTAGTATGGATTTTGTGTTGGGGTTGCCGAGAACACAGCGAGGAGTTGATTCCATCTTTGTTGTGGTGGACAGGTTCTCGAAGATGGCACATTTTCTCCCGTGTCATAAAACAAGCGATGCCACACACATCGCAAATTTGTTTTTCAAAGAAATCGTGCGATTGCATGGATTGCCCAAGAGCATAGTCTCGGATAGGGATACGAAGTTCATAGGTCATTTCTGGAGGACGCTCTGGAAGAAGCTGGGGACTGATTTAGCATTCAGCTCTGCATATCATCCACAGACAGATGGGCAGACTGAGGTAGTTAACCGAAGCCTGGGAGATTTGTTAAGGAGTCTGGTGACGGAGCATCACAGCAGTTGGGATCAGATCTTACCACAGGCCGAGTTTGCGTACAACGATTCGGTGAATCGGAGTACAGGAAAGAGCCCATTTCAGATTTTATATGGGACACAGCCGAGAGGAGTGTCTGAACTCAGAGAGCCAGCACAGACTGAGACTAGCAGCGCGAGGGCTGAAGAATTTGCGGAAGCCATGCAAGAACTTCACGCAGAGGTGAAGCAGCGACTACAGAAGTCGAATCAAGAGTATAAGCGCAGAGCCGATCAGAGGAAAAGGCAGCTTCAGTTCGAAGTTGGAGATATGGTTCTCGCGCATTTAAGGAAAGAAAGGTTCCCAAGGGGAACATATAACAAGCTCAAGATGAAGAAGATCGGGCCATGCAGAATTCTGAGGAAATTCGGCGAGAATGCATATGAGCTTGAGTTGCCAGAGGGCATTGGGATATCTCCGATTTTTAACATCTCGGATTTATACCCATATAAAGTCGGAGATGCAGCAGCTGGAAACATTGAGGAACTAGTGGTCCAGTGGCAGAAGCAGTTACCAGTTGCACAGAGACCTCAGATGGAGTGCATACTGGACAAAAGAGTTGGAAGAAAAACCAGGAGAAAACATTATTTTGAATACCTGGTGAAATGGAAGAACCACCCAGTGGAGGATGCCAGCTGGGAAACTGAGGCAGTGATTCAGAAGCATGGGGCGACTGTACAGGAACTCATGGACAGGAGCCCATGAAATCTTTTGAGCCGAGGAGTATGATGCAGGAGCATCCGCACCTCGTCATATGAAGCTGTACTTAGAGAAAAGAAAAGACCGCAGGGTGACGCCAGTATATGGTTTTAACCATTTTGATGAGCGTCGCCGTTTGCATAAAAGCCTCCATATTTAGGCGTACTTGTATACTGAAATAGACCGCGAGCAGATAAGCTCTCGTCCTTGTACAGCAGAGGCACTTATTAGATTTGATGCAGAGAGAGTAGATTTAGTGCAGGTAGATAGGAT
>WSFP011468892.1:0-18011 GCA_009831015.1 Picea engelmannii | reverse complement strand
TCTCTCTCTCTCTCTCTCTCTCTCTCTCTCTCTCTCTCTCTCTATATATATATATATATATATATATGAAGTTTCTAGGTGTCAAAAAAATAGTGTAATTATATATTTGAATTCCAACTTGCATTTGTCTTATACATACGCAAGTGTTCAGACGTGTGTCTGCGGAGTATAGAAGGCAAAGGCATGTACAAGATCTCATAAACACACCCTAAAATGATCAAAGGTGCGTACAAGGGCTTATGTATATGACCTGTAGTGGAGAAAGTAGTGTATGCCTACAAAAAAGTGACTGTTTTGCTTGTTTTTTAGCCTTTTTTAAGCCTTGTTTTGGCTTTTTTGGGGAGTTTGGTCCTGAAATTTTTTGTGGCCTGTAGGAGGTAAAGCCTTATATTTGAAAGGAAATATAAGTTTTTTTATCCTTACTTGGCTCCTTTTTATCCATGGGATTGCATCACTTTAAGATTAGTCTTCTTCTTAGGATCTCGGTTTCATGGCCATTGTTGTGGTCATCTTTGAAACTTGAGTTTGATATTTTTCTTTTGTGATTTCCTTTGGATTTTCATTCATTAAAAATAAAATTTTCTTTCTTTTAGCATCTTTTATTTAGTATTTCTGTGGTAGAAAAAAAAAAAAAAACTAGTTTGTTGCTAGTTAGGTTTCTTTATTTTTGTTGCATTGTTTTGCTTCATATTTGAAAAAGAAAAAGATATTAGCATAGGATTTTGTTTTCTTCCCATATTTACAAGAATTTCAAAGGGAAAAGAACAAAGAGACCCTTTTCTTTTTCTTCTTTTGTTTCTCTCGAAAGTTGCATTGTGCATTTTGCATCAAAAGGGAAAAAATTGCTTTTCAAGGTTTGAAAGATTGTTCATGAATTTTTCTTTTTTCAAACTCTTTTTCATTGAAGAATTAGTGTAAATTTGTCTTTGCCATTGTTCTTATAAGTTTCATTTTTGGAAGAGTCTCAAACAACATCAATTTCACTTTCATACCCTTTGAGTAAAGAATAACCGCTAAAATGAACGCTAAATTAAAATATTTACTAGACTTTGTTTCTAGGCTTCATAAACAAGTTTAGGGTTAGGGCCTTCGATTAGGATTGGAGAGATAACTCTCCAAGGCTGGTAAAAAAACATAGGAGTCTGAGATAGGGGGAATCAAATCCAACTATCGTATAAGTATATTCGGGAGCCTCCTCTAACATAAGAATTAAACATGAGGTCATGTAAGGAAGTGTTGAGGAGATAACTCCTACGAGGCTTGATCGGTCATTGCAGAAAGATCATATTTTGAGGATTTCACTAGTACCCATACCTCCTTGAGAGGAGGTGCTTTCAGAGCTTCAAGCTTTGTTACCCTTCCCATATGTTTGATCCTTACTTTCGACTGTACCCCCCGTCGATGCTAACTGCGAGTTGGTATCCTTTGTTTCTCTTCCTATGTATCTCATACATGATTGAAAGGGGTTTCCTGTGGTACCCAAGGAAGATGTCGTATCACACTATCAAAACCCATGGAGGGTGCCCCGCGAAGTGAGGGTACTTTGACCCGGTAGGGCTGGTTAGTGGAGGTCAGGGTAACTGCTTTTCACTCCTTCGTTCATCGGTCTCGGGACTTGATCAACATGTGCCAGTTTCTAGAAGGTCCCTTTCCAGTTTTTCATTGCTTTGGACTTAGGACCTTATCCACATGGGCTGAAGTTTTGGAGAAGTTGTTTTTTTTTTCGAAGTTTCTCTTGGGACATTTAGTGGAGTTATCCTTTGTACAGTTGGCCTTAGGTTGTGTATGTACCATTTCCATTAGTTCATTGATTCAAGGCGATCGACCATACACTCTGCTGGTCGGGAAGGACCCCTGGTCTTTCTCTTGAAAGTGTGGAGCCGCCTCCTAGAAGGTGTGGGTTTTTATACCACTGGTTCTCCAAAGTCAATGTGTGAGACTTTTTCGGTCATGAACAATCTTGCAAGGGATGAACCTGTGCATAAGAACATCATGGCCAAAGTTCTTGAGGATACTAACCAAGGGACCCTTGCCCCACAAGATTCTTGTGCTTTTCCATTCTTTGGAAATGTTCGTGCCCCCTTGATGGTCACTTTGAACATTCATGGGTTGAATGTTGGACTATCAATTTGGTTTTGGACCAATATGAATGTCCCAAATTCTCTTGATGCTTCTCAGATAAGCACCTTATGTCATGGGCATCGAATGGATATTGATCCTTTATATTCTACATTAGTGAAGTCTACTCTTCCTTCTCCCTCTTTTGGTAAAAAGTCTAGCTACTAGTAACTAGAAGTATAAAAGGAATAGGTAGAGGAAGAGTAAGGAGAATAAGTCACCAACCTTTGTTATTCATGTTGGAGACAAACCACTAGCCTCTATGAGTCATGTTGGGAGTACAAGTCCAATCACTACGAGTCATACTGGCATCAAGTCACCAACCTCTATGAGTCTTGTTGGAGACCTACACTTGACCTCTCCTACTCATGTTGGGGGCAACCCACCAGCCACTGCAAGTCATGATGGGGGCATTTATAATGTTGAGAAGCATATATGAATAAGGTGTAAGCCTAAGTTTCCTTGTAAGCTTTGTAAGGGATATCACCTTACTCATCTATGCCTTGGTATTCTAGAGGTACTAAGATTGTGGTCCTTATTTGATGGTCCTTCTAGTTCAGAGTCATCTTCGATTTACCAACAACTTATTTAACCAATGGTTGAGGAAGTGGTCGCGTTGATGCAATCTTCAGTCGATCCCACTCTTCTCTTTGAGAGTGACGAGTCTAAGGAAGTGATCTAATTGTTGTGATATTCAGTCAATCCCACTCTTCTTTCGAGGAGTGATGATCCAAAAAGTATCCATAGAAGGCTAAGAATAATTCATAACTCACAGAGGCAACTCTGAACGCTCAAAATGGCTCCAACAGATAGAGAAAGGGAAAAAATTCAAAGTTCCCAAAACTCAGTGAAAATGCCATGATCGCGAAGAGCGTGTCACAACCTTTCTAACGGTGCAAATGGATCGTCAAACGGAGTTACAGTTTGAAAGATATTTGTTGTCAAAGTTGCGATCAAGCAGGGCCAGTCATCAGGGGACACATCATCATCCGTACTGCTAACATGGCAGGTTGACTTCATCGTACAGGATGCTGACATCAACATGCCACATGAAATCACCAAAGGCTTCCATGTGTCACCCTCCATTGGACTTTTCAGGGGTCCATGTGGACCAATAGAAAAGTGCCACGTGGCACCATCCGAAAATACCACGTGTCAGTACAGAAGGACTAGGAAGCATGTTAGAGTACAGGTGGGTCTATCAGTGGTCACCACCTGGCCCAATCATGGGGCAACACATGGAAGCCAGAGAAATGTTCAATGTTGACCCATGAACAAATTGGTTTTAAAAAGGATATGGCGGGTCCGCCAAATCTGGCGGACCACGCCAATATTAGCCAACGGTGGAAGTTTGATAGTGGAGCAACCAACACCTAAAATGGAGTCTGGAGGATTCGACCCCAGAACCTTCACCTTACCCAACGCTCTAGTAACTCTGCCATAACCAACGCGCCACCAGTTTCGCTTGGTACTATTCGCCAGTTCCATTATTTAAAAATTGCAAATCTGCCTAGAGCGAGGGAGATGCGTGACCGTACTGTACAACCACATGCATGGATTACAAGGCATAATTTGTCATAATTCCTGGTTGCAAAAGGCAAGGAAACTAAGACAGAGTTTCTCTTGGGCTTGGGAGTGCCAGAGTCAGATCGGAGCGTGGAGACAGTCATTTTTGGGTAATTCGATGCCAGAAATCCAGTGGTGATGTTTGTTTTCTAATCTAAGCATTATTTCTGCAGCTTGATTTCAGAATTATGCATATTCATGTATTTGCCAAATTCTTTTGTTGAGTTAATGAAAGAGCCCACCCATTTGTGAGTAGGACCTGGAGACGTAGTCCACCATGGATGAACTCCGTTATCAAGTTTTTGTGTTCAGATATGATGCTTTTGTCTCTTCATTTTTAAGTTTTCCCTTCTTTAATGGTGCACTTTAATTTATGCTCATTTAATACAATTCTTTATAAGTCACGATGAAAAGATCTCGGATCAAGTGATGTGTCTTTCGACTATGTCTTCAACATTTATAGTGTAGTACCTTTTGAACAAGGGGACATTCCACTCTCTTCGAGTGTGCTCCCTCCAAGTCCCAGGCAGGATGGTTTCCTTTGATTGGAATAATCTTGTTGAGCCTCGCCTTCCTTCTTCTGCACCTTTCTAGATAATGGTTAAAGTTAATTCAATGGGAATTTAGTGATGTATTGTAGATGAAGGAGCCTCCACGAGTATTTTATCTTCCTCGACTTGGAAAGCTTTGGGTTCTCCCAAGCTTGTGTTAGCTACTAGTGCGTTGTTGGCTTTCGACGGAAGATCTAGTGAATGTTTGGGGATTCTTCCTCAATTTCCTATTACGATAGGTGGGAAGACTATCCTAGTCAATTTTTTAGTGGTGTCAGACCCTTTAGATTTCAATATGCTTCTTGGATGTGATTATGTTTATGCTATGAATGTTGTGGTGTCTATGCTCTTTCGTGTGATGCATTTCCTTCACAATGGAAGCCTTGTCACTATCGATCATATTTCATCTAACAATCACCATCCTAGTTCAAATTTAGCTCAAGTTTCTCCTTCATATGTTCCCAGTGTTCGAGTAGACTCTTCCCTACCATGGGTGAATTATGCGGTGTCTTATCCTCGAGTGTTCAATTTCTTCAGAGAAGGATTATTTACAGTTATGTTTGCCTTCCTGAGACAAGGTCTTAGTAATTGATCATGTGGTTTATCCAATGGGGGCAAGGGAACCTTTGCTTCCCGTTATTGGCTCAAGCAATCTTGAGTTTTCACTTGAGTCTAATCTTATTGTTTGTGAGACCTCGAGCCTTGGTATTGGTGAGTCTTCGAGTCCTAGTTTCCTGGATGTTGAATTACCTTCAAATGAGGCTATCCTTGAAGCTATGAATACATATTTTTGACCTCCTCCCGTACTGGAAGATTTATAGGTTGGTTACTGAAGAAGCCTTTGGCTTGAGCCTAACATTGGGCTCTACATGAGGAAGCATTATGCATAAGATGCAAGGTTGTGTGGTGCTTTGTACATGGTGTACTTTTAGGGTTTGTCATTTTTAAAGTTATGTATTCCATAGCACATGTTATTATCAAAGGTTTCCATATTGGATTTATTAACTTTCGGGTCAGTGTTGTTGGTCTTATATACAGGACTTTGGAGACATTTTTCTTTAGTACCTTTTTGTCATGTCGATCTATTATAACAGGTAATGATCTTGAAATTGGCATATAGGTTAGATTTTCTCCTTCATGGATTTTTTCATTATCCATTTCTTGTTTCATTTTGCCTTAGGGTCGACCCCACTGAGTTGTGACGCAAAACCTTCTTTGTTGTTTAGAATTGTTGTAATTCATATGATAGATCCTACCAATCATGGGTGCCCTAGTTAGAACCTTGTTCACAATTTGGCGCTCACGTTGAAGTACTTTAATAGGCTTAGGAGCCAAGTTTATCCCTGCCATGACTTTGCGTTGAAGCCTCATATCTTCTTCTCCTATTTATTCTAGCTAATACCCTATGGGTCTCCCTCATTTGTGTTAATTTGTGATACTACATTGTGTTAGAACTAGAAGTGACCCTCAGATTGCATCAAAGGTAAGCCCAATACCCATCAGTTTATATGTCACAGGTTGGTTTTAAAAAGGTCAAATGGGCGCAGACTCAAGACAATATCGTTTTAACTCAGAAAACAGGGACCAACATGCACAAGCAGATGAGGTCTTGATTCAACTTCAGTCAGTAAGTTGAGCTTAAGTGTGAGCAGAGGGAAGACTTAGTGAGAAAGATGTGTGAGACTGTTATGGGCATCAGGCCTTCCAGCAACTCAGAGAAGACAAACTCAGACTCATGATCACTCTTAGGCCTAAGTTTCAGACACTGAAACATGTCCAAACAACACAGTCATAACAACACCATGATCAAACCTGCATCACGATGGAGCTATGACAACTTGAATGGATCATCCATGCCCAAGACATTCAATGTAAGAGGGGAAACATAACACACAAAACTGATAAAAAATGGTGAAAATACCACTGTGATCAAACCTTCATCACAACAACATAACTACCCTTGACTGGATCATCCATGCCCGAGTGTTCTAACACAACTGTTACAGAGAAATGAAAAGAAAATTGACTTTCATTAAACAAGAAGTCTCAAATATAGATACATAACCAGGAGAACCAGAGCTTTGTCAAAACTTTACAATACGGGAGCCTAGCTCAACCATCGACCATAACAAAATATCAAAATGACTCCTATATACTCATAACAATTTGCCACTGCCAGTAGAGGTGTGCCCGAGTCTTTGCATTCAAGGCTTTACGTCTATATGTTCTCTGGCAGACTGCGCATGTAGTCTTCTGTCAGACGCAATCATGTTTCAGTAGGAACCTGCAGAAGAATCGACTTGCTATCAGTCCGACCTGGCTTTCCATTTATGTGGTGAGACGAGGTTTCAACCACCTCTCTCACTTTCATTAACTACCTGCATCGGGATTGAAACACAGCTTAATGCCTAGGGGGCGGCCACATGCTGCTCTCGGATAGGACGCTATATAAACACATGATTGCGGGGCTGCTCAAAGGTGCTTTGGGTTCACACCGCTTTTGAGCCCACAATCCACCACCTTTTGCCACGTATTCCCTTTGCCAAACCACGATTTCAATTGCGGGACTGCTCAAGAAAATTATCTCCCGAGCACGTCACATCCCCACAATGGACTGTGGTCGTCGATCTTGTGATCTTGGGCGAGGATTTATGATCAACGGCTCAAATATGCCCTCTTACGATCAATGGATCAGATCTTCCCTTTTTGAATCGCCGACCGAGATCTACTTCGTGATTCGGGCTTCTAACTTTTTAAACTTCAAACTTTATTTGCCCCAAGGAAATCCTCCAGAGCTAGGGATCTGATGATGCGTGGCTCTTGGATTTGGACGGTCAAGATCCACTTTGGGTCTTCGAGACTTTGGCCACTTCGGGTGCTTCGAGAATTCGGGCACCTCGGGAGATTTGAGATTTCGGGCACTTTGACGCTTTGGGATTTCAGGCACTTCAGCACTTCAGACCTTTTTCTATGGCGCTATACTTCACGCAGATCTACGGTTCCAAAAACCCGAGAGATGCTAATATGAACTTCACAGGGGACTTCCGCCGCTAAAAACTGAGCCCGTCAGTTTGTATTTTAAGCTCGAAATGAGTTGTTCTGCATGCTGCGCTCGCACGCTTCCTGTGCAGACCACGAACTCAGATGACCTGCTGCCCTTGACAACTATATGTGATAACATTTGTCTCCACAAGGGATGGCATGCTCCTTGTGATCTTCTAAGAACAAGTAGTTACAATCACCTTCTGCGTTGGGCTATGGAGTCATGCTCAAAAAGCATCCTACTAAGAAATAAAAGCCGACAAGCACAGTATCCTGAAAACGAAAACAAAATACATGGGCTCCACGAGGAGCTTATTTATGTACAATCATATACTAACTGATCTTTACAAAGTGCTAGGTGAAATCAAACTTCCACCATATCCATTCAAGCAACTTCCTAGCTGCAAACTTGTTTATTTTGTCACTGCTCAAGTAAAAACAATGTAGTTGTGACAACAAAATATTTACTTTTTTCAGCTCTCCTCCTAGTGCTGAAGTCAAAATAAAGTTGAGCGGTTCCAAGACATGAAGGAAATGCAACTCCATGTACTCCCTTACAGGTTCATAGATCAAATGACAAAATCCACTGGGCTGGTGACATAAAACATGCTCTATCTTACAGTTGCTCACACTTGGCTGAATGTCTTTGGAAAGCATGGGTGAGCGAACGACTGATGCAGGCTGATCGATACTAGGTGATGGTTGCTCATTTGCAAGCTCTGGGAAGGATATAAACTGCACATTTGGCTCTCCCTATTCTTCTTCACGACTCTCCCAAGAATAAGAATCATAATCATCATAAACATGAACCATGGGAAAGCTCGACTCTTTGTCTTCTGCAGACACAGAATGGAGGATTTCCATAGAATGTTTTTCCTCAATGTATAAAGGAAAAGGCTTCATGGTATGCTCTTGGAAATCCTCAAATTCTGAAACATCCGATTCCATGTATATAGCCATAGGATCATGAATCGTGTGACAGAATCCTGGCCACTTTAGAAGACCAGGCTGCTCCTATGTAAATGCCTCTCTACTTGCAAATAAAAAACCTTCCTGCTCCTTCGAAAACAGCTCTCGATCATCATCAGCTGAAGCCTCTTTTCCTTGTTGTTGTTCCAGCTCTGATTCATAATCATTATCTTCTTGCTCAGAATCTGAAACATGCTGACAGTCTTCTTCCTTAGGCACATGCAATTTTTCAAGATATGCTTGCATATGAACCCCCTTGCTAGCCCTGATGTTCTCTTCGACTTCTTCAACATCTTCAAACATGCATCTTAATGATGAGGATTTCCTCTCTCTCATGAGAAGGACTAGCTCTAGATGTTGATCCATGACATAGTACACCATGGCAACAGTCTCTGTGGGTCTAATCTTCATAGGCATACTATGATAAACACTGTAAAACCTCATGTTGAAGACAACCAAGGCTTCCTCTTCCCCTCTCCTCAATGCATTAAACTCAAACCAATATTGATTAAGGGACTTGTTCTCACCCCAACACTTTAAAATCGCATGGCATAGCTCGGTCCAGGAGCCAATAGAACCGGCTTCTAGACATCTAAACCACACAACAACATCTCCAGACAAAGAATGTGAGAACAACCTCAAGGTAGCATCCTCATGAACAATCTCAAACTGATAAACAAAGTTCTCAAAGGCCTCCAAGTGCCTCTCAGCTGTAACATGGTCTTCTCCAGAAAACCGAGGAAGATACTCAAAGGAATCAAGAGGATAAGGGTTAAGGCGATATGGCAGCCTCAAAGGTTTAAACAACTTATTTCTGATTTTAATTTGAAAAGCAATGGGTTGATCATGAGGATTAATGAGTTGATGGCAAGGCTTAGCAGGAATAACGAAGGGTAATGAGATTTGAGAAGACCGTGAATTATTTTCAAGCTCCTCAGGGCTACAAGGGTGATCAATTTCAAGAGGAGATGCAATACAGATCTCACTTTTATGAATAGGTAGAGGTGAAGACACGAGATCGGTATCTACAACACAAGAAGATGGTATGTTTTCGTCTTCCAAGGATGGATAAATAAAGGAAGGCCTATTATCATCTAAATAGACAAAGCAGAGGATAATCCTCTTTATATGTGAAGGGAAAGAGAGAAATGAGTTCATAAACAAGAACATGATTAAATGAATAAAGTTCATAAATAGATACCTAGTCTTCCCCTTCAGTATGGTCATCTTTCTGTCAACAGGATCCTCCCTAGTGGAGTCTTCGATTGTAGAGTCTCCAGGTGCAAGTTCCAATCTTCAATGGTTCTGATGTTCGATGCACCTTTAGAATTAGAAGCTCGTTGTGTTCTATCCCAGGGAAAAGTCTTAAATTCGTTCCCCGACAACAACGCCATGAATGTTAGCACTATAAGTCACCCTCGGATTGCATCGAAGGTAAGCCCAATACCCATCAATTTATATATCACAGGTTAGTTTTAAAGAGGTTAAATGGGAGCAGACTCAAGAAAATATCGTTTTAACTCAGAAAATAGGGACCAACATGCACAAGCAGACGAGGTCTTGATTCAACTTCAGTAAGTAAGTTGAGCTCAAGTGTGAACAGAGGGAAGACTTAGTGAGAAAGATGCGTGAGACTATTATGGGCATCAGGCCTTCCAACAACTCGGATTAGACAAACTCAGACTCAGGATCACTCTTAAACCTAAGTTTCAAACTCTGAAACATGTCCAAACAACACAGTCAAAACAACACCATGATCAAACCTACATCACGATGGAGCTACGACAACTCGACTGGATCATCCATGCTCGAGCCATTCAGTGTAAGAGGGGAAAGATAACATAGGAAACTGATTAAAACTGGTGAAAATACCACTATGATCAAACCTTCATCACAACAACATAACTGCCCTCGATTGGATCATCCATGCCCGAGTGTTCTAACACAATTGTTACAGAGAAATGAAGAGAAAATTGACTTTCATTAAACAAGAAGTCTCAAATACAGATACATAACCAGGAGAACCAAAACTTTGTCAAAAATTTACAATACGGGAGCCTAACTCAACCATTGACCATAAAAAAATATCAAAATGACTCCTATATACTCAAAACAATTCACCACTGCTAGCAGAGGTGTGTCTGAGTCTTTGCATTCAAGTTTTTACGTTTGCATGTTCTCTAGTAGACCGAGCATGTAGTCTTCTGTTAGATGCGAGCTTCTGTCAGACGCGAGCTTCTGTTAGAGGCAATTGTGTTTCAGTAGGAACCTACAGAGAACCAACTTGTTGACAGTCTGAATTGGCTTTCCATTTATGTGGTGAGACGAGGTTTCAACCACCTCTCTCACTTTCATTAACTACCTGCATCGGAAATGAAATGGGACTTAATGCCCAGGAGTGGCCACACACTGCTCTCGGATAGGACGCTATATAAACATGTGATTGTGGGGCCACTCAAAGGTGGTTTGGGTTCACACCACATTTGAGCCTGCAATCCACCGCATTTTTCCACATAGTCCCTTTGCCAAACCACAGTTTCAATTGTCGGACTACTCAAGAAAATTATCGTCTGAGCACATTGCATCCCCACAATGGACTATGGTCATCGATCTTGTGATCTTGGGTGAGGATTTACGATCAACGACTCAAATCTTCCCTCTTCAGATCAATGGATCAGATCTTCCCTTTTCGAATCAACGACTGAGATCTGCTTCTTGTTTCGAGCTTCAGACTTTTTCAAACTTCAAACTTTATTTGCCCCAAGGAAATCCTTTGGAGTTAGGGATCTGATAACACATGGCTCTTTGATTTGGACGGTCGAGATCCACTTTGGGTCTTGGGTACTTCGGGCACTTCGGGACTTCGGGCACTTTGGCGTTTCGGGACTTTGGGCACTTCGGGCGCTTCGAGATTTCGAGCACTTCAGCGCTTCGGGATTTTGGGCACTTCGGCACTTTGGACCTTTTTCTATGGTGCTATACTTCACGCAACTCTACAGTTCCGAATACCCGGGAGCCGCTAATCTGAACTTCATAGGGGCTTCCGCCACTGAAAACTGAGCCCGTCAGTTTGTATTTTAAGCCCGAAATGAGCTGCTCTGCATGCTGTGCTCAGTCACTTCATGTGCAGACCATGAACTCAGATGACCTGCTGCCCTTGACAACTATATGTGATAACACATTGCATTCTTTTGCTTTTACTTTCGAGCCTAATGTCGACTCCAACTTGTTGTTCATTAGCCTCAAATACATTTTCATCAATTGCTAGCCTTGCAATATTTTCATTTGCGACTTGACACCTTTATCTTTAGAGGAAACTTTCCCTCGAGTGTCCATATCCTACACGCCTATCCTTGTATTAAGCATAGGTATGTTCCTTGTGCTTGGAACTAGTTTGCTTGTCCGCGACACTCGTTTCCTCCATTGTATTATAACATTCTTTTAATCCTTTTTAGGCTTTCATAATATGAAAAAGAAATAATAATAAAATAATAAAAAAAGAGTGTGGGAATGAGTCTTTTTACCATTATTGACAGTAGTTGATTCACCTCTGATCAAAGCACAAAGATTTGAGTCTAGTCTCAACAATTTGGGTTAGTACAACTTTAGGAAACTGAACCAGTTACACAGAGTTTTTACTCCTCTGACTGGTTATTCTTCCAGTCACTATGGAGAGTCTGTCGTTGCCTCCTGCATCACATACTTATGTTAATGTTCATTTTCATTCCATGTTGCCTAAATCACATATTATGTCATGTTCTTTTTGAGAGGAAGTTTTACTTTGTTTCGACCATTTTGTAGAATTATTGGCTTTGCAAGTTAGCCTTCACGTGTGTCAAGTATGTTGATGCAAAGTGATAGAAGTCCTTATACCATTTTTTTAATCTCACTAGGCTAAGGCGAGATATGAAGGATTATCACCCTAGGTTTATAGCCTAGTCAAAAAGATCAATTAGCCCTAAAAAATAAGTCCTTGGGCCTTGTTATCCCCCACTTTCAGGGATAACTAGGAGATCATGTCTCGCGGCCCACAGGTCCTAGACATGGAGTACCGAGAGCAGGATGGAATTTAGCATGGCCTTGGAGGGCCCACCTTTTCTTTCTTCCGTCATCTTTGTCTTGTCACCAGCAACATCATCCACCACCATCGTCTTGGTCCTGTGTTGGAGAAGGTTTTTGCTCCATGGGGTAATTAGTTTAGGTATCGTGGTATGTGTCACTTTGATCATCAAAACCATTGAATATATGCATTTGATTCCTTTTATTTCTAACAATTGCCTGGATCTTACACTTGCCACTTGACCATATGTTGGAGGATTGAAAGGGTGCCCTAGCAAGCCTGTCTCTGTAGGTTTTGGTTTTCCACTGGAAGGAATTTTTGAAAAGCCATCGTCCACTCCCATCATAGTACCACTTTTCCATCTTGTTTCCTGCTCACCTATCCCATTCCACTTGTCCAGACATTGGGTTGACCTTTTTCAGGATTGCACCTTATCTCGTGGGAAGAAGGGGCTAAAGGCCCAGAAGGTAAAAGCAAGCTGGTAAAAGATAAAAGCCTAAAAATAAAACCTCGAGATGCTTTGCCCAGGGTTCCTCGAGAAAACAATAAATAGCTTTTCAGCAAGAAACAAGAGGGACCCGGAAAAAAAATAAAACAAGGCCTAACCAGAGGATAGGGGGTCTCATCACGAGCTAGCCTATTAGGTCCATGGGTATCTAACAGTATGACATTGCCATTAGCTGGTCACCACGCCAGGGCAATGACTCTTGGTTGCATGGTCAAGGGAAAGGGGGTCTCATCATGAGCCAACCTTCTCATCTTTGTGAAAATACTTGTGGGTAACGCTGTCACCACTGGTCACCACGCTAGGGCAGTGTCCCCTGATTATCTCTTGAACAAAAAAAGAAATAAAAGATAAAAAATAGAATAATGAAGAATAAAAGGCAAGAATGGGCTTGGAAAAAATGCATCCATGATAGGTACAACTCACCTTTTACAAAGGCACCCACAGGTGACATTTTTTCATCCTTAGCCCACACTCCATCCACATGTTTGGACATCCCTTGACCACATTAGCCACTTACATGGCTTGGATGAGGTTTCTTCCAGGAACTTTCCTTCTTCTGTGGACACTAGCCCAATAAGACACCTTATCCTTTTCTCCAGACTTGTATTGAAGGCTTGTGTAACGTCTTTGAGCTGTTAACTGATGTATTAGGGATTTTATGCACATGTTTAAATAATATTGATGATGAAACGTGATTAACATTGCTATGATCCTTGTGACTGATGAGCCCATGGAGGGCGTAGCTTTTGATGTGCAAGACCTTGCCTGACAGACAGGTACCATTTGGATCGGTACACATGGGGAGATGATCAGTTCGGACCTCCACGGGGCTGAAGATCCCATCAGGTGGATGCTGAGGTGCCATCAGGGGGCAGAGATAGGATAAAGATGGATCAGGGGCTTTGCATCGAAGAAGAAGAGGACGTTCCACCAGAGGCACCCCGATAGAGCTTGACCCAGGGGGGATGACCCTTTTTCAGTGGAACATTGGCCTTGGAAGGCCTAGGATGTCACCATCTTGACCATGACATCATCCAACATCATGGACATCTTGGGAGATAGATTGGGTCCCAGTGGCACGCGTGGTAGGTTGGAGAAGCCCAATGAGGGCTGATGTTTTGCTCCAGGATGCTTGATTTGCCCTAGAAGGGGCTAACGTCCCCCTTGGAGGGGCTTTTTATCTCTTTTCAGCTCAATTAGGATTTTAATTTGACAATTTAATGTAAAACAATATGATTTTGGTATTTTGGCCTTGTGGGCCTTTTACATGACCTAAAAAGTAAAATTAGGTCATGGAATGGTATAAATGAGGGATTTTTACCTTCATTTTTTCATCACAACTCATTCACTCCATAAGGAGGTTTGAAATTTGCGCCCTCTCTTGGGTTTTTGGCTATTTTGGTGAGGCGCACTTGTTGAAGGAAGACATTTTTGGCATATCTAGGCTTTTCTCTTGGTTGAAGGTGTTACAACTAGGGTTTGCATGCTATTTCTTGGTGATATGTAAGTGCTTTTTCTGCAAAACTTCTTAAATGAATGGTTGTAGTCTTATTTTCTTGTATATGTATTAATTTGCTGAATAAAACCCTAGGTGACAAGCACAGAAGTAGGTCCTTGTCTCATGTCCCCATTAAGAGGAATTTTCAGCCATTGAAGAAGGAAGAGAGAGCCTAGCCATAACTACACTCCTTTCCCTTCCTCCCTTTGCTAGCCATACCATCTAGAACTCAAGAAGGAGGAGATGTCCTAGGCCTAGGTTATCTACACTTAGGTTCGTTTTCCTTCTAGGGTTTGATTAAAGATCCTTGTTGTAGCAACACTCTCTCTCATTATACTTTCTTTCTTGGTTTTATGCTTCATTAATTAGCTAGCCGTGTTGCCCTTTTGCTTCCTTCAGTTTTTGTGTCCTCTACTAATTGACTCCATTTTACCCCCTAAGGCACTGATCTAGAGAGACCTCACGCGTTGAAGTGGACTTGATCTAAACACTCTCGAAACCTTGAATTGAAACCCTAACTTCATTAACCCTAGTCTAAACTAACCTACTAACCCCAAGTGTTGTCGTCATCTTTAGCTATTTACATCATTCGTGCAACAAACGTTTTGTTTTATAAGCAATTGAATGGTAATTTAGGCATAAATTGAATGAAGCATTGATCTTTTGCTTTGAATGCCATATTGTCTCAATATTTATTGGTGAAGTGTTACAATTTTTCATTGTTATTGATAAACATTGACTTCGTCAATATTTATTACCAAATTGCTTATATGTTATTCAGATAGTCATCTATTCTATGAAGTACTAACCCATTTGAATATAAATTGCATATGCTATTTGTTGTTGCTTTGTTCCAGGCAGGTATATCTTTGGGGGTTTACTTTAAATTGGCCTTTGGCCAGACTATCTGCTTGGTGGTGACTTGTGAGGGGGGAATAACTACTTTATCTTATCCTTATGCCTTCTCAAAACCCCAGGTCACCGATGACGTCTCCCATGGGCCTTACCACCCTAAAGAGAAAGAAACATCCCATTGTGGCGACATTGGGTGGGATTGGTTCATGTTACACCAGTTTGACCCTTAAACCTCAAGCTTTTATCCCTTCTACAAACTGTGCGATAACATGCCTGATGTTATTTTTATAGTTGTGTATTTCAACAAAAGAAAAGAGAAAAAGTGTTTGTATGTGGATTTTTTATAAACAAATTTAAATAACAATTTAAAGAAAGCAAGCCTGAAATATCATAATACAACATATCCATAAGTGAGACCAAATCAATAGATGATTTTGTTGATTTTCGTTGCAAATTACAACGGAAGTCTTTCTTTACAAACCCCTATGAGGGCAAGGACCTGTTATCCCCTAGCCTAGGGATAACTAAGGAGATCATGTCTCGAGGCCCATGGGTCCTAGACATGGAGTACCGAGAGCCAGACAACTTGAGCATGGCTCTCGAGGGCCCCTCTTTTCTTTAATGCAGTCCACATATCAACAACAACAGTATCCATCACACCAGCCTGGTCCTGAAGTAGCGGTGAGTCTTGATCCATGAGGTAATGAGCTTGGGTATCATGGTATGTATCACTCTGATTTTTGAAGAAATTTAATATGTTATATTGAATCCTTCTTTATTTCATGACGTTTGCTTGAAAATTATGCTATTTGCCTCATTCATACTTGGAAGGGTGACATGGTTCCCTAGTAAGTTGATTTCCTTTTAGGATGGGTTGCTATTGAGTGAATCCGTGAAAAGCCATCGTTTGTTCCCTCCATACTTACCACTTTCCATCTCTATTCCTTTCATCTCTTCTATCCTTGTTTGGGCATTAGGATTGGATACACTAGGAAGGGTTGTACCTTACCTCATGGGAAGAAGGGGCTAAAGGTCCAGAGGGTAAAAGTAGTTGGCAAGAGTTAAAAGCCAATTTGAAACCTTCGAGATGCTTTGCCTAGGGATCCCCAAGAAAGTAGTGAAAATATTCTCAGTAAGAAAAGTGGACCCATAAGATAACATAAACACTCAAGGTACTAGTTAATGTATAGGAGGTCTCATCACGAACCGACCTATTATGACCATGGGCATGTAGCGGTATGACACTACCACCTATCTGGTCAGCAAGCGAGGGTAGTGACTCTTGGTGGCATAGCCAAGAGAAAGAGGGTCTCATCACAAGCCAACCTTATCATTTCCGTGAAATGTTTGTGGATAAAGCTGTCACCTCTATTCATCAAGCCAAGACAGTGACCCTCAACTAATTTCTTGAAGCACAAGAACAAAAGATCAAAAGAAATAAAGCTAAGAATGGTGGCAGCTTATCTCTGAGAAGAGATGTGACAGCTACTCGCATTTGCAAGAAGATGATTGTTACAATGAGGCTCCAAGGCCTTTTTAACATAAATAAAATACAAAACCCTAACCTCGGAAGATGAAAAGCCAACAGTTTTGTGGACCCCGTTTTGGTTAGTTTGGTGTATCAACTTCCCAGGGGCATAACTTTGGCATACGATCTTTGTTTGGGGCGCACGATAACTCGGTTGAAAGGTATCGTCAAGGAGAATCATTTTGGGGGCTCAATCATAACCTTTGGCTATCATTGAGGTGCTTGATCCCCAAAAAAACTTCATTTAGGCCCTAAAATGGCCCCAGAAGTTTAGGAACCGAAAATTTTCTAAAAATAGTAATTTTCCATAAAATTGTTTTTAGCTAGTTGGAATAGGTGGGTGGCCACTGATATCCAGCTAGATCAATCCTCCCTCCTTAGGAAGTAATGGTCTCCATTGCGTTGAGTTCCCAGGGGAGAGGGGAAAGCACTTGTTGAATCTGAACCTCGATGATCTACTTGCCTTGTTGGAGAATTTGTGTTGCTTAGCTTGTTGAAGGCTGTCACGAACTTGTCGTTGGAAGGGTTGGACCTTTTTAACCAATATGGCTACATGAGATGACTATGTGCAGAAGGAATCCTTGCGCTTGGCTTCAATATTGTCTACCTGCTTTTGTAGAACAAAAGGTGCTTGGACTGAGGCTGGAGTGGTTGTAATGTTTTTCGGTTCAATTTTGTAGTATGAGATACTACCTTGCAACATTGTTTAGGTGGGACAGTAGTTGGAACTACCTCTGGTATCAAGTAGAGATGACCCCTAGAGAAACAATGATAGTACAAGATCGAGACTCATAAATAACATGGTGCTTCCACATATATGGCTCGCCCAAAAGAACATCACAAACATCCAGTGGAGAAACATCACATAATACCTCATCCTTGAAGGGATAGATATCGCATGATAATACACACTGCTAGTTGACACGAAGATCTCATCCCTGGCGAAGCCACCCAATGTTGTATGGTTGCGGGTGTGGTGTTGTCAACAATCCCAATAGTTTAACGACCTCTGCTGAGATGAGGTTCTTCTGGCTTTCACTATCAACAATGAAATGAATCAGGGTCCCCTTCACCCACACATGTGAATGATAGAGGTTCTCCCCCTCTTCAGGATCTGTTGGTTCTTTTAATCGAATTGTTGCGGTCATGACAGTAGCAGTGGGGTCTACGTCAATGATTTGTCTTCTACCAGTATTTTCTGAATCAGATTTTAATTCATGGTTTGACTCCTTGTCTTTAATATTGACCACCAATGATTATTTTGAGTGAGATTCATCGGTGTTGTGCCAATGTGTTTTGTGGAAATTGCACCATTT
>WSFP011468891.1:0-18012 GCA_009831015.1 Picea engelmannii | reverse complement strand
AAATGGTGCAATTTCCACAAAACACATTGGCACAACACCGATGAATCTCACTCAAAATAATCATTGGTGGTCAATATTAAAGACAAGGAGTCAAACCATGAATTAAAATCTGATTCAGAAAATACTGGTAGAAGACAAATCATTGACGTAGACCCCACTGCTACTGTCATGACCGCAACAATTCGATTAAAAGAACCAACAGATCCTGAAGAGGGGGAGAACCTCTATCATTCACATGTGTGGGTGAAGGGGACCCTGATTCATTTCATTGTTGATAGTGAAAGCCAGAAGAACCTCATCTCAGCAGAGGTCGTTAAACTATTGGGATTGTTGACAACACCACACCCGCAACCATACAACATTGGGTGGCTTCGCCAGGGATGAGATCTTCGTGTCAACTAGCAGTGTGTATTATCATGCGATATCTATCCCTTCAAGGATGAGGTATTATGTGATGTTTCTCCACTGGATGTTTGTGATGTTCTTTTGGGCGAGCCATATATGTGGAAGCACCATGTTATTTATGAGTCTCGATCTTGTACTATCATTGTTTCTCTAGGGGTCATCTCTACTTGATACCAGAGGTAGTTCCAACTACTGTCCCACCTAAACAATGTTGCAAGGTAGTATCTCATACTACAAAATTGAACCGAAAAACATTACAACCACTCCAGCCTCAGTCCAAGCACCTTTTGTTCTACAAAAGCAGGTAGACAATATTGAAGCCAAGCGCAAGGATTCCTTCTGCACATAGTCATCTCATGTAGCCATATTGGTTAAAAAGGTCCAACCCTTCCAACGACAAGTTCGTGACAGCCTTCAACAAGCTAAGCAACACAAATTCTCCAACAAGGCAAGTAGATCATCGAGGTTCAGATTCAACAAGTGCTTTCCCCTCTCCCCTGGGAACTCAACGCAATGGAGACCATTACTTCCTAAGGAGGGAGGATTGATCTAGCTGGATATCAGTGGCCACCCACCTATTCCAACTAGCTAAAAACAATTTTATGGAAAATTACTATTTTTAGAAAATTTTCGGTTCCTAAACTTCTGGGGCCATTTTAGGGCCTAAATGAAGTTTTTTTGGGGATCAAGCACCTCAATGATAGCCAAAGGTTATGATTGAGCCCCCAAAATGATTCTCCTTGACGATACCTTTCAACCGAGTTATCGTGCGCCCCAAACAAAGATCGTATGCCAAAGTTATGCCCCTGGGAAGTTGATACACCAAACTAACCAAAACGGGGTCCACAAAACTGTTGGCTTTTCATCTTCCGAGGTTAGGGTTTTGTATTTTATTTATGTTAAAAAGGCCTTGGAGCCTCATTGTAACAATCATCTTCTTGCAAATGCGAGTAGCTGTCACATCTCTTCTCAGAGATAAGCTGCCACCATTCTTAGCTTTATTTCTTTTGATCTTTTGTTCTTGTGCTTCAAGAAATTAGTTGAGGGTCACTGTCTTGGCTTGATGAATAGAGGTGACAGCTTTATCCACAAACATTTCACGGAAATGATAAGGTTGGCTTGTGATGAGACCCTCTTTCTCTTGGCTATGCCACCAAGAGTCACTACCCTCGCTTGCTGACCAGATAGGTGGTAGTGTCATACCGCTACATGCCCATGGTCATAATAGGTCGGTTCGTGATGAGACCTCCTATACATTAACTAGTACCTTGAGTGTTTATGTTATCTTATGGGTCCACTTTTCTTACTGAGAATATTTTCACTACTTTCTTGGGGATCCCTAGGCAAAGCATCTCGAAGGTTTCAAATTGGCTTTTAACTCTTGCCAACTACTTTTACCCTCTGGACCTTTAGCCCCTTCTTCCCATGAGGTAAGGTACAACCCTTCCTAGTGTATCCAATCCTAATGCCCAAACAAGGATAGAAGAGATGAAAGGAATAGAGATGGAAAGTGGTAAGTATGGAGGGAACAAACGATGGCTTTTCACGGATTCACTCAATAGCAACCCATCCTAAAAGGAAATCAACTTACTAGGGAACCATGTCACCCTTCCAAGTATGAATGAGGCAAATAGCATAATTTTCAAGCAAACGTCATGAAATAAAGAAGGATTCAATATAACATATTAAATTTCTTCAAAAATCAGAGTGATACATACCATGATACCCAAGCTCATTACCTCATGGATCAAGACTCACCGCTACTTCAGGACCAGGCTGGTGTGATGGATACTGTTGTTGTTGATATGTGGACTGCATTAAAGAAAAGAGGGGCCCTCGAGAGCCATGCTCAAGTTGTCTGGCTCTCGGTACTCCATGTCTAGGACCCATGGGCCTCGAGACATGATCTCCTTAGTTATCCCTAGGCTAGGGGATAACAGGTCCTTGCCCTCATAGGGGTTTGTAAAGAAAGACTTCCGTTGTAATTTGCAACGAAAATCAACAAAATCATCTATTGATTTGGTCTCACTTATGGATATGTTGTATTATGATATTTCAGGCTTGCTTTCTTTAAATTGTTATTTAAATTTGTTTATAAAAAATCCACATACAAACACTTTTTCTCTTTTCTTTTGTTGAAATACACAACTATAAAAATAACATCAGGCATGTTATCGCACAGTTTGTAGAAGGGATAAAAGCTTGAGGTTTAAGGGTCAAACTGGTGTAACATGAACCAATCCCACCCAATGTCGCCACAATGGGATGTTTCTTTCTCTTTAGGGTGGTAAGGCCCATGGGAGACGTCATCGGTGACCTGGGGTTTTGAGAAGGCATAAGGATAAGATAAAGTAGTTATTCCCCCCTCACAAGTCACCACCAAGCAGATAGTCTGGCCAAAGGCCAATTTAAAGTAAACCCCCAAAGATATACCTGCCTGGAACAAAGCAACAACAAATAGCATATGCAATTTATATTCAAATGGGTTAGTACTTCATAGAATAGATGACTATCTGAATAACATATAAGCAATTTGGTAATAAATATTGACGAAGTCAATGTTTATCAATAACAATGAAAAATTGTAACACTTCACCAATAAATATTGAGACAATATGGCATTCAAAGCAAAAGATCAATGCTTCATTCAATTTATGCCTAAATTACCATTCAATTGCTTATAAAACAAAACGTTTGTTGCACGAATGATGTAAATAGCTAAAGATGACGACAACACTTGGGGTTAGTAGGTTAGTTTAGACTAGGGTTAATGAAGTTAGGGTTTCAATTCAAGGTTTCGAGAGTGTTTAGATCAAGTCCACTTCAACGCGTGAGGTCTCTCTAGATCAGTGCCTTAGGGGGTAAAATGGAGTCAATTAGTAGAGGACACAAAAACTGAAGGAAGCAAAAGGGCAACACGGCTAGCTAATTAATGAAGCATAAAACCAAGAAAGAAAGTATAATGAGAGAGAGTGTTGCTACAACAAGGATCTTTAATCAAACCCTAGAAGGAAAACGAACCTAAGTGTAGATAACCTAGGCCTAGGACATCTCCTCCTTCTTGAGTTCTAGATGGTATGGCTAGCAAAGGGAGGAAGGGAAAGGAGTGTAGTTATGGCTAGGCTCTCTCTTCCTTCTTCAATGGCTGAAAATTCCTCTTAATGGGGACATGAGACAAGGACCTACTTCTGTGCTTGTCACCTAGGGTTTTATTCAGCAAATTAATACATATACAAGAAAATAAGACTACAACCATTCATTTAAGAAGTTTTGCAGAAAAAGCACTTACATATCACCAAGAAATAGCATGCAAACCCTAGTTGTAACACCTTCAACCAAGAGAAAAGCCTAGATATGCCAAAAATGTCTTCCTTCAACAAGTGCGCCTCACCAAAATAGCCAAAAACCCAAGAGAGGGCGCAAATTTCAAACCTCCTTATGGAGTGAATGAGTTGTGATGAAAAAATGAAGGTAAAAATCCCTCATTTATACCATTCCATGACCTAATTTTACTTTTTAGGTCATGTAAAAGGCCCACAAGGCCAAAATACCAAAATCATATTGTTTTACATTAAATTGTCAAATTAAAATCCTAATTGAGCTGAAAAGAGATAAAAAGCCCCTCCAAGGGGGACGTTAGCCCCTTCTAGGGCAAATCAAGCATCCTGGAGCAAAACATCAGCCCTCATTGGGCTTCTCCAACCTACCACGCGTGCCACTGGGACCCAATCTATCTCCCAAGATGTCCATGATGTTGGATGATGTCATGGTCAAGATGGTGACATCCTAGGCCTTCCAAGGCCAATGTTCCACTGAAAAAGGGTCATCCCCCCTGGGTCAAGCTCTATCGGGGTGCCTCTGGTGGAACGTCCTCTTCTTCTTCGATGCAAAGCCCCTGATCCATCTTTATCCTATCTCTGCCCCCTGATGGCACCTCAGCATCCACCTGATGGGATCTTCAGCCCCGTGGAGGTCCGAACTGATCATCTCCCCATGTGTACCGATCCAAATGGTACCTGTCTGTCAGGCAAGGTCTTGCACATCAAAAGCTACGCCCTCCATGGGCTCATCAGTCACAAGGATCATAGCAATGTTAATCACGTTTCATCATCAATATTATTTAAACATGTGCATAAAATCCCTAATACATCAGTTAACAGCTCAAAGACGTTACACAAGCCTTCAATACAAGTCTGGAGAAAAGGATAAGGTGTCTTATTGGGCTAGTGTCCACAGAAGAAGGAAAGTTCCTGGAAGAAACCTCATCCAAGCCATGTAAGTGGCTAATGTGGTCAAGGGATGTCCAAACATGTGGATGGAGTGTGGGCTAAGGATGAAAAAATGTCACCTGTGGGTGCCTTTGTAAAAGGTGAGTTGTACCTATCATGGATGCATTTTTTCCAAGCCCATTCTTGCCTTTTATTCTTCATTATTCTATTTTTTATCTTTTATTTCTTTTTTTGTTCAAGAGATAATCAGGGGACACTGCCCTAGCGTGGTGACCAGTGGTGACAGCGTTACCCACAAGTATTTTCACAAAGATGAGAAGGTTGGCTCATGATGAGACCCCCTTTCCCTTGACCATGCAACCAAGAGTCATTGCCCTGGCGTGGTGACCAGCTAATGGCAATGTCATACTGTTAGATACCCATGGACCTAATAGGCTAGCTCGTGATGAGACCCCCTATCCTCTGGTTAGGCCTTGTTTTATTTTTTTTCCGGGTCCCTCTTGTTTCTTGCTGAAAAGCTATTTATTGTTTTCTCGAGGAACCCTGGGCAAAGCATCTCGAGGTTTTATTTTTAGGCTTTTATCTTTTACCAGCTTGCTTTTACCTTCTGGGCCTTTAGCCCCTTCTTCCCACGAGATAAGGTGCAATCCTGAAAAAGGTCAACCCAATGTCTGGACAAGTGGAATGGGATAGGTGAGCAGGAAACAAGATGGAAAAGTGGTACTATGATGGGAGTGGACGATGGCTTTTCAAAAATTCCTTCCAGTGGAAAACCAAAACCTACAGAGACAGGCTTGCTAGGGCACCCTTTCAATCCTCCAACATATGGTCAAGTGGCAAGTGTAAGATCCAGGCAATTGTTAGAAATAAAAGGAATCAAATGCATATATTCAATGGTTTTGATGATCAAAGTGACACATACCACGATACCTAAACTAATTACCCCATGGAGCAAAAACCTTCTCCAACACAGGACCAAGACGATGGTGGTGGATGATGTTGCTGGTGACAAGACAAAGATGACGGAAGAAAGAAAAGGTGGGCCCTCCAAGGCCATGCTAAATTCCATCCTGCTCTCGGTACTCCATGTCTAGGACCTGTGGGCCGCGAGACATGATCTCCTAGTTATCCCTGAAAGTGGGGGATAACAAGGCCCAAGGACTTATTTTTTAGGGCTAATTGATCTTTTTGACTAGGCTATAAACCTAGGGTGATAATCCTTCATATCTCGCCTTAGCCTAGTGAGATTAAAAAAATGGTATAAGGACTTCTATCACTTTGCATCAACATACTTGACACACGTGAAGGCTAACTTGCAAAGCCAATAATTCTACAAAATGGTCGAAACAAAGTAAAACTTCCTCTCAAAAAGAACATGACATAATATGTGATTTAGGCAACATGGAATGAAAATGAACATTAACATAAGTATGTGATGCAGGAGGCAACGACAGACTCTCCATAGTGACTGGAAGAATAACCAGTCAGAGGAGTAAAAACTCTGTGTAACTGGTTCAGTTTCCTAAAGTTGTACTAACCCAAATTGTTGAGACTAGACTCAAATCTTTGTGCTTTGATCAGAGGTGAATCAACTACTGTCAATAATGGTAAAAAGACTCATTCCCACACTCTTTTTTTATTATTTTATTATTATTTCTTTTTCATATTATGAAAGCCTAAAAAGGATTAAAAGAATGTTATAATACAATGGAGGAAACGAGTGTCGCGGACAAGCAAACTAGTTCCAAGCACAAGGAACATACCTATGCTTAATACAAGGATAGGCGTGTAGGATATGGACACTCGAGGGAAAGTTTCCTCTAAAGATAAAGGTGTCAAGTCGCAAATGAAAATATTGCAAGGCTAGCAATTGATGAAAATGTATTTGAGGCTAATGAACAACAAGTTGGAGTCGACATTAGGCTCGAAAGTAAAAGCAAAAGAATGCAATGTGTTATCACATATAGTTGTCAAGGGCAGCAGGTCATCTGAGTTCATGGTCTGCACATGAAGTGACTGAGCACAGCATGCAGAGCAGCTCATTTCGGGCTTAAAATACAAACTGACGGGCTCAGTTTTCAGTGGCGGAAGCCCCTATGAAGTTCAGATTAGCGGCTCCCGGGTATTCGGAACTGTAGAGTTGCGTGAAGTATAGCACCATAGAAAAAGGTCCAAAGTGCCGAAGTGCCCAAAATCCCGAAGCGCTGAAGTGCTCGAAATCTCGAAGCGCCCGAAGTGCCCAAAGTCCCGAAACGCCAAAGTGCCCGAAGTCCCGAAGTGCCCGAAGTACCCAAGACCCAAAGTGGATCTCGACCGTCCAAATCAAAGAGCCATGTGTTATCAGATCCCTAACTCCAAAGGATTTCCTTGGGGCAAATAAAGTTTGAAGTTTGAAAAAGTCTGAAGCTCGAAACAAGAAGCAGATCTCAGTCGTTGATTCGAAAAGGGAAGATCTGATCCATTGATCTGAAGAGGGAAGATTTGAGTCGTTGATCGTAAATCCTCACCCAAGATCACAAGATCGATGACCATAGTCCATTGTGGGGATGCAATGTGCTCAGACGATAATTTTCTTGAGTAGTCCGACAATTGAAACTGTGGTTTGGCAAAGGGACTATGTGGAAAAATGCGGTGGATTGCAGGCTCAAATGTGGTGTGAACCCAAACCACCTTTGAGTGGCCCCACAATCACATGTTTATATAGCGTCCTATCCGAGAGCAGTGTGTGGCCACTCCTGGGCATTAAGTCCCATTTCATTTCCGATGCAGGTAGTTAATGAAAGTGAGAGAGGTGGTTGAAACCTCGTCTCACCACATAAATGGAAAGCCAATTCAGACTGTCAACAAGTTGGTTCTCTGTAGGTTCCTACTGAAACACAATTGCCTCTAACAGAAGCTCGCGTCTGACAGAAGCTCGCATCTAACAGAAGACTACATGCTCGGTCTACTAGAGAACATGCAAACGTAAAAACTTGAATGCAAAGACTCAGACACACCTCTGCTAGCAGTGGTGAATTGTTTTGAGTATATAGGAGTCATTTTGATATTTTTTTATGGTCAATGGTTGAGTTAGGCTCCCGTATTGTAAATTTTTGACAAAGTTTTGGTTCTCCTGGTTATGTATCTGTATTTGAGACTTCTTGTTTAATGAAAGTCAATTTTCTCTTCATTTCTCTGTAACAATTGTGTTAGAACACTCGGGCATGGATGATCCAATCGAGGGCAGTTATGTTGTTGTGATGAAGGTTTGATCATAGTGGTATTTTCACCAGTTTTAATCAGTTTCCTATGTTATCTTTCCCCTCTTACACTGAATGGCTCGAGCATGGATGATCCAGTCGAGTTGTCGTAGCTCCATCGTGATGTAGGTTTGATCATGGTGTTGTTTTGACTGTGTTGTTTGGACATGTTTCAGAGTTTGAAACTTAGGTTTAAGAGTGATCCTGAGTCTGAGTTTGTCTAATCCGAGTTGTTGGAAGGCCTGATGCCCATAATAGTCTCACGCATCTTTCTCACTAAGTCTTCCCTCTGTTCACACTTGAGCTCAACTTACTTACTGAAGTTGAATCAAGACCTCGTCTGCTTGTGCATGTTGGTCCCTATTTTCTGAGTTAAAACGATATTTTCTTGAGTCTGCTCCCATTTAACCTCTTTAAAACTAACCTGTGATATATAAATTGATGGGTATTGGGCTTACCTTCGATGCAATCCGAGGGTGACTTATAGTGCTAACATTCATGGCGTTGTTGTCGGGGAACGAATTTAAGACTTTTCCCTGGGATAGAACACAACGAGCTTCTAATTCTAAAGGTGCATCGAACATCAGAACCATTGAAGATTGGAACTTGCACCTGGAGACTCTACAATCGAAGACTCCACTAGGGAGGATCCTGTTGACAGAAAGATGACCATACTGAAGGGGAAGACTAGGTATCTATTTATGAACTTTATTCATTTAATCATGTTCTTGTTTATGAACTCATTTCTCTCTTTCCCTTCACATATAAAGAGGATTATCCTCTGCTTTGTCTATTTAGATGATAATAGGCCTTCCTTTATTTATCCATCCTTGGAAGACGAAAACATACCATCTTCTTGTGTTGTAGATACCGATCTCGTGTCTTCACCTCTACCTATTCATAAAAGTGAGATCTGTATTGCATCTCCTCTTGAAATTGATCACCCTTGTAGCCCTGAGGAGCTTGAAAATAATTCACGGTCTTCTCAAATCTCATTACCCTTCGTTATTCCTGCTAAGCCTTGCCATCAACTCATTAATCCTCATGATCAACCCATTGCTTTTCAAATTAAAATCAGAAATAAGTTGTTTAAACCTTTGAGGCTGCCATATCGCCTTAACCCTTATCCTCTTGATTCCTTTGAGTATCTTCCTCGGTTTTCTGGAGAAGACCATGTTACAGCTGAGAGGCACTTGGAGGCCTTTGAGAACTTTGTTTATCAGTTTGAGATTGTTCATGAGGATGCTACCTTGAGGTTGTTCTCACATTCTTTGTCTGGAGATGTTGTTGTGTGGTTTAGATGTCTAGAAGCCGGTTCTATTGGCTCCTGGACCGAGCTATGCCATGCGATTTTAAAGTGTTGGGGTGAGAACAAGTCCCTTAATCAATATTGGTTTGAGTTTAATGCATTGAGGAGAGGGGAAGAGGAAGCCTTGGTTGTCTTCAACATGAGGTTTTACAGTGTTTATCATAGTATGCCTATGAAGATTAGACCCACAGAGACTGTTGCCATGGTGTACTATGTCATGGATCAACATCTAGAGCTAGTCCTTCTCATGAGAGAGAGGAAATCCTCATCATTAAGATGCATGTTTGAAGATGTTGAAGAAGTCGAAGAGAACATCAGGGCTAGCAAGGGGGTTCATATGCAAGCATATCTTGAAAAATTGCATGTGCCTAAGGAAGAAGACTGTCAGCATGTTTCAGATTCTGAGCAAGAAGATAATGATTATGAATCAGAGCTGGAACAACAACAAGGAAAAGAGGCTTCAGCTGATGATGATCGAGAGCTGTTTTCGAAGGAGCAGGAAGGTTTTTTATTTGCAAGTAGAGAGGCATTTACATAGGAGCAGCCTGGTCTTCTAAAGTGGCCAGGATTCTGTCACACGATTCATGATCCTATGGCTATATACATGGAATCGGATGTTTCAGAATTTGAGGATTTCCAAGAGCATACCATGAAGCCTTTTCCTTTATACATTGAGGAAAAACATTCTATGGAAATCCTCCATTCTGTGTCTGCAGAAGACAAAGAGTCGAGCTTTCCCATGGTTCATGTTTATGATGATTATGATTCTTATTCTTGGGAGAGTCGTGAAGAAGAATAGGGAGAGCCAAATGTGCAGTTTATATCCTTCCCAGAGCTTGCAAATGAGCAACCATCACCTAGTATCGATCAGCCTGCATCAGTCGTTCGCTCACCCATGCTTTCCAAAGACATTCAGCCAAGTGTGAGCAACTGTAAGATAGAGCATGTTTTATGTCACCAGCCCAGTGGATTTTGTCATTTGATCTATGAACCTGTAAGGGAGTACATGGAGTTGCATTTCCTTCATGTCTTGGAACCGCTCAACTTTATTTTGACTTCAGCACTAGGAGGAGAGCTGAAAAAAGTAAATATTTTGTTGTCACAACTACATTGTTTTTACTTGAGCAGTGACAAAATAAACAAGTTTGCAGCTAGGAAGTTGCTTGAATGGATATGGTGGAAGTTTGATTTCACCTAGCACTTTGTAAAGATCAGTTAGTATATGATTGTACATAAATAAGCTCCTCGTGGAGCCCATGTATTTTGTTTTCGTTTTCAGGATACTGTGCTTGTCGGCTTTTATTTCTTAGTAGGATGCTTTTTGAGCATGACTCCATAGCCCAACGCAGAAGGTGATTGTAACTACTTGTTCTTAGAAGATCACAAGGAGCATGCCATCCCTTGTGGAGACAAATGTTATCACATATAGTTGTCAAGGGCAGCAGGTCATCTGAGTTCGTGGTCTGCACAGGAAGCGTGCGAGCGCAGCATGCAGAACAACTCATTTCGAGCTTAAAATACAAACTGACGGGCTCAGTTTTTAGCGGCGGAAGTCCCCTGTGAAGTTCATATTAGCATCTCTCGGGTTTTTGGAACCGTAGATCTGCGTGAAGTATAGCGCCATAGAAAAAGGTCTGAAGTGCTGAAGTGCCTGAAATCCCAAAGCGTCAAAGTGCCCGAAATCTCAAATCTCCCGAGGTGCCCGAATTCTCGAAGCACCCGAAGTGGCCAAAGTCTCGAAGACCCAAAGTGGATCTTGACCGTCCAAATCCAAGAGCCACGCATCATCAGATCCCTAGCTCTGGAGGATTTCCTTGGGGCAAATAAAGTTTGAAGTTTAAAAAGTTAGAAGCCCGAATCACGAAGTAGATCTCGGTCGGCGATTCAAAAAGGGAAGATCTGATCCATTGATCGTAAGAGGGCATATTTGAGCCGTTGATCATAAATCCTCGCCCAAGATCACAAGATCGACGACCACAGTCCATTGTGGGGATGTGACGTGCTCGGGAGATAATTTTCTTGAGCAGTCCCGCAATTGAAATCGTGGTTTGGCAAAGGGAATACGTGGCAAAAGGTGGTGGATTGTGGGCTCAAAAGCGGTGTGAACCCAAAGCACCTTTGAGCAGCCCCGCAATCATGTGTTTATATAGCGTCCTATCCGAGAGCAGCATGTGGCCGCCCCCTAGGCATTAAGCTGTGTTTCAATCCCGATGCAGGTAGTTAATGAAAGTGAGAGAGGTGGTTGAAACCTCGTCTCACCACATAAATGGAAAGCCAGGTCGGACTGATAGCAAGTCGATTCTTCTGCAGGTTCCTACTGAAACATGATTGCGTCTGACAGAAGACTACATGCGCAGTCTGCCAGAGAACATATAGACGTAAAGCCTTGAATGCAAAGACTCGGGCACACCTCTACTGGCAGTGGCAAATTGTTATGAGTATATAGGAGTCATTTTGATATTTTGTTATGGTCGATGGTTGAGCTAGGCTCCCGTATTGTAAAGTTTTGACAAAGCTCTGGTTCTCCTGGTTATGTATCTATATTTGAGACTTCTTGTTTAATGAAAGTCAATTTTCTTTTCATTTCTCTGTAACAGTTGTGTTAGAACACTCGGGCATGGATGATCCAGTCAAGGGTAGTTATGTTGTTGTGATGAAGGTTTGATCACAGTGGTATTTTCACCATTTTTTATCAGTTTTGTGTGTTATGTTTCCCCTCTTACATTGAATGTCTTGGGCATGGATGATCCATTCAAGTTGTCATAGCTCCATCGTGATGCAGGTTTGATCATGGTGTTGTTATGACTGTGTTGTTTGGACATGTTTCAGTGTCTGAAACTTAGGCCTAAGAGTGATCATGAGTCTGAGTTTGTCTTCTCTGAGTTGCTGGAAGGCCTGATGCCCATAACAGTCTCACACATCTTTCTCACTAAGTCTTCCCTCTGCTCACACTTAAGCTCAACTTACTGACTGAAGTTGAATCAAGACCTCATCTGCTTGTGCATGTTGGTCCCTGTTTTCTGAGTTAAAACGATATTGTCTTGAGTCTGCGCCCATTTGACCTTTTTAAAACCAACCTGTGACATATAAACTGATGGGTATTGGGCTTACCTTTGATGCAATCTGAGGGTCACTTCTAGTTCTAACACAATGTAGTATCACAAATTAACACAAATGAGGGAGACCCATAGGGTATTAGCTAGAATAAATAGGAGAAGAAGATATGAGGCTTCAACGCAAAGTCATGGCGGGGATAAACTTGGCTCCTGAGCCTATTAAAGTACTTCAACGTGAGCGCCAAATTGTGAACAATGTTCTAACTAGGGCACCCATGATTGGTAGGATCTATCATATGAATTACAACAATTCTAAACAACAAAGAAGGTTTTGCGTCACAACTCAGTGGGGTCGACCCTAAGGCAAAATGAAACAAGAAATGGATAATGAAAAAAATCCATGAAGGAGAAAATCTAACCTATATGCCAATTTCAAGATCATTACCTGTTATAATAGATCGACATGACAAAAAGGTACTAAAGAAAAATGTCTCCAAAGTCCTGTATATAAGACCAACAACACTGACCCGGAAGTTAATAAATCCAATATGGAAACCTTTGATAATAACATGTGCTATGGAATACATAACTTTAAAAATGACAAACCCTAAAAGTACACCATGTACAAAGCACCACACAACCTTGCATCTTATGCACAATGCTTCCTCATGTAGAGCCCAATGTTAGGCTCAAGCCAAGGGCTTCTTCAGTAACCAACCTATAAATCTTCTAGTACGGGAGGAGGTCAAAAATATGTATTCATAGCTTCAAGGATAGCCTCATTTGAAGGTAATTCAACATCCAGGAAACTAGGACTCGAAGACTCACCAATACCAAGGCTCGAGGCCTCACAAACAATAAGATTAGACTCAAGTGAAAACTCAAGATTGCTTGAGCCAATAACGGGAAGCAAAGGTTCCCTTGCCCCCATTGGATAAACCACATGATCAATTACTGAGACCTTGTCTCAGGAAGGCGAACATAACTGTAAATAATCCTTCTCTGAAGAAATTGAACACTCGAGGATAAGACACCGCATAATTCACCCATGGTAGGGAAGAGTCTACTCGAACACTGGGAACATATGAAGGAGAAACTTGAGCTAAATTTGAACTAGGATGGTGATTGTTAGATGAAATATGATCGATAGTGACAAGGCTTCCATTGTGAAGGAAATGCATCACACGAAAGAGCATAGACACCACAACATTCATAGCATAAACATAATCACATCCAAGAAGCATATTGAAATCTAAAGGGTCTGACACCACTAAAAAATTGACTAGGATAGTCTTCCCACCTATCGTAATAGGAAATTGAGGAAGAATCCCCAAACATTCACTAGATCTTCCGTCGAAAGCCAACAACGCACTAGTAGCTAACACAAGCTTGGGAGAACCCAAAGCTTTCCAAGTCGAGGAAGATAAAATACTCGTGGAGGCTCCTTCATCTACAATACATCACTAAATTCCCATTGAATTAACTTTAACCATTATCTAGAAAGGTGCAGAAGAAGGAAGGCGAGGCTCAACAAGATTATTCCAATCAAAGGAAACCATCCTGCCTGGGACTTGGAGGGAGCACACTCGAAGAGAGTGGAATGTCCCCTTGTTCAAAAGGTACTACACTATAAATGTTGAAGACATAGTCGAAAGACACATCACTTGATCCGAGATCTTTTCATCGTGACTTATAAAGAATTGTATTAAATGAGCATAAATTAAAGTGCACCATTAAAGAAGGGAAAACTTAAAAATGAAGAGACAAAAGCATCATATCTGAACACAAAAACTTGATAACGGAGTTCATCCATGGTGGACTACGTCTCCAGGTCCTACTCACAAATGGGTGGGCTCTTTCATTAACTCAACAAAAGAATTTGGCAAATACATGAATATGCATAATTCTGAAATCAAGCTGCAGAAATAATGCTTAGATTAGAAAACAAACATCACCACTGGATTTCTGGCATCGAATTACCCAAAAATGACTGTCTCCACGCTCCGATCTGACTCTGGCACTCCCAAGCCCAAGAGAAACTCTGTCTTAGTTTCCTTGCCTTTTGCAACCAGGAATTATGACAAATTATGCCTTGTAATCCATGCATGTGGTTGTACAGTACGGTCACGCATCTCCCTCGCTCTAGGCAGATTTGCAATTTTTAAATAATGGAACTGGCGAATAGTACCAAGCGAAACTGGTGGCGCGTTGGTTATGGCAGAGTTACTAGAGCGTTGGGTAAGGTGAAGGTTCTGGGGTCGAATCCTCCAGACTCCATTTTAGGTGTTGGTTGCTCCACTATCAAACTTCCACCGTTGGCTAATATTGGCGTGGTCCGCCAGATTTGGCGGACCCGCCATATCCTTTTTAAAACCAATTTGTTCATGGGTCAACATTGAACATTTCTCTGGCTTCCATGTGTTGCCCCATGATTGGGCCAGGTGGTGACCACTGATAGACCCACCTGTACTCTAACATGCTTCCTAGTCCTTCTGTACTGACACGTGGTATTTTCGGATGGTGCCACGTGGCACTTTTCTATTGGTCCACATGGACCCCTGAAAAGTCCAATGGAGGGTGACACATGGAAGCCTTTGGTGATTTCATGTGGCATGTTGATGTCAGCATCCTGTACGATGAAGTCAACCTGCCATGTTAGCAGTACGGATGATGATGTGTCCCCTGATGACTGGCCCTGCTTGATCGCAACTTTGACAACAAATATCTTTCAAACTGTAACTCCGTTTGACGATCCATTTGCACCGTTAGAAAGGTTGTGACACGCTCTTCGCGATCATGGCATTTTCACTGAGTTTTGGGAACTTTGAATTTTTTCCCTTTCTCTATCTGTTGGAGCCATTTTGAGCGTTCAGAGTTGCCTCTGTGAGTTATGAATTATTCTTAGCCTTCTATGGATACTTTTTGGATCATCACTCCTCGAAAGAAGAGTGGGATTGACTGAATATCACAACAATTAGATCACTTCCTTAGACTCGTCACTCTCAAAGAGAAGAGTGGGATCGACTGAAGATTGCATCAACGCGACCACTTCCTCAACCATTGGTTAAATAAGTTGTTGGTAAATCGAAGATGACTCTGAACTAGAAGGACCATCAAATAAGGACCACAATCTTAGTACCTCTAGAATACCAAGGCATAGATGAGTAAGGTGATATCCCTTACAAAGCTTACAAGGAAACTTAGGCTTACACCTTATTCATATATGCTTCTCAACATTATAAATGCCCCCATCATGACTTGCAGTGGCTGGTGGGTTGCCCCCAACATGAGTAGGAGAGGTCAAGTGTAGGTCTCCAACAAGACTCATAGAGGTTGGTGACTTGATGCCAGTATGACTCGTAGTGATTGGACTTGTACTCCCAACATGACTCATAGAGGCTAGTGGTTTGTCTCCAACATGAATAACAAAGGTTGGTGACTTATTCTCCTTACTCTTCCTCTACCTATTCCTTTTATACTTCTAGTTACTAGTAGCTAGACTTTTTACCAAAAGAGGGAGAAGGAAGAGTAGACTTCACTAATGTAGAATATAAAGGATCAATATCCATTCGATGCCCATGACATAAGGTGCTTATCTGAGAAGCATCAAGAGAATTTGGGACATTCATATTGGTCCAAAACCAAATTGATAGTCCAACATTCAACCCATGAATGTTCAAAGTGACCATCAAGGGGGCACGAACATTTCCAAAGAATGGAAAAGCACAAGAATCTTGTGGGGCAAGGGTCCCTTGGTTAGTATCCTCAAGAACTTTGGCCATGATGTTCTTATGCACAGGTTCATCCCTTGCAAGATTGTTCATGACCGAAAAAGTCTCACACATTGACTTTGGAGAACCAGTGGTATAAAAACCCACACCTTCTAGGAGGCGGCTCCACACTTTCAAGAGAAAGACCAGGGGTCCTTCCCGACCAGCAGAGTGTATGGTCGATCGCCTTGAATCAATGAACTAATGGAAATGGTACATACACAACCTAAGGCCAACTGTACAAAGGATAACTCCACTAAATGTCCCAAGAGAAACTTCGAAAAAAAAAACAACTTCTCCAAAACTTCAGCCCATGTGGATAAGGTCCTAAGTCCAAAGCAATGAAAAACTGGAAAGGGACCTTCTAGAAACTGGCACATGTTGATCAAGTCCCGAGACCGATGAACGAAGGAGTGAAAAGCAGTTACCCTGACCTCCACTAACCAGCCCTACCGGGTCAAAGTACCCTCACTTCGCGGGGCACCCTCCATGGGTTTTGATAGTGTGATACGACATCTTCCTTGGGTACCACAGGAAACCCCTTTCAATCATGTATGAGATACATAGGAAGAGAAACAAAGGATACCAACTCGCAGTTAGCATCGACGGGGGGTACAGTCGAAAGTAAGGATCAAACATATGGGAAGGGTAACAAAGCTTGAAGCTCTGAAAGCACCTCCTCTCAAGGAGGTATGGGTACTAGTGAAATCCTCAAAATATGATCTTTCTGCAATGACCGATCAAGCCTCGTAGGAGTTATCTCCTCAACACTTCCTTACATGACCTCATGTTTAATTCTTATGTTAGAGGAGGCTCCCGAATATACTTATACGATAGTTGGATTTGATTCCCCCTATCTCAGACTCCTATGTTTTTTTACCAGCCTTGGAGAGTTATCTCTCCAATCCTAATCGAAGGCCCTAACCCTAAACTTGTTTATGAAGCCTAGAAACAAAGTCTAGTAAATATTTTAATTTAGCGTTCATTTTAGCGGTTATTCTTTACTCAAAGGGTATGAAAGTGAAATTGATGTTGTTTGAGACTCTTCCAAAAATGAAACTTATAAGAACAATGGCAAAGACAAATTTACACTAATTCTTCAATGAAAAAGAGTTTGAAAAAAGAAAAATTCATGAACAATCTTTCAAACCTTGAAAAGCAATTTTTTCCCTTTTGATGCAAAATGCACAATGCAACTTTCGAGAGAAACAAAAGAAGAAAAAGAAAAGGGTCTCTTTGTTCTTTTCCCTTTGAAATTCTTGTAAATATGGGAAGAAAACAAAATCCTATGCTAATATCTTTTTCTTTTTCAAATATGAAGCAAAACAATGCAACAAAAATAAAGAAACCTAACTAGCAACAAACTAGTTTTTTTTTTTTTTTCTACCACAGAAATACTAAATAAAAGATGCTAAAAGAAAGAAAATTTTATTTTTAATGAATGAAAATCCAAAGGAAATCACAAAAGAAAAATATCAAACTCAAGTTTCAAAGATGACCACAACAATGGCCATGAAACCGAGATCCTAAGAAGAAGACTAATCTTAAAGTGATGCAATCCCATGGATAAAAAGGAGCCAAGTAAGGATAAAAAAACTTATATTTCCTTTCAAATATAAGGCTTTACCTCCTACAGGCCACAAAAAATTTCAGGACCAAACTCCCCAAAAAAGCCAAAACAAGGCTTAAAAAAGGCTAAAAAACAAGCAAAACAGTCACTTTTTTGTAGGCATACACTACTTTCTCCACTACAGGTCATATACATAAGCCCTTGTACGCACCTTTGATCATTTTAGGGTGTGTTTATGAGATCTTGTACATGCCTTTGCCTTCTATACTCCGCAGACACACGTCTGAACACTTGCGTATGTATAAGACAAATGCAAGTTGGAATTCAAATATATAATTACACTATTTTTTTGACACCTAGAAACTTCATATATATATATATATATATATATAGAGAGAGAGAGAGAGAGAGAGAGAGAGAGAGAGAGAGAGAGA